>PXOB01000166.1:168673-236588 GCA_003012115.1 Trichothecium sympodiale
AAAAAAAAAAGAGAAAAAAGAACTCATGGTTCTTATCGCGCTTGTTGATTACCTTGAAGATCACTGGCATTGTCGTCAAAAGCACTAAATTCGAGCCGGCGTGCAGTGTCGAATATTCTGGGTTTTCGCAGGTGATTGAGATTTTGGTGATTATGCCGCTCAAATCTGATAAAGGTATGGAGTGAGCTTCGAGCCGAGTTTAGCGACTGGGTGCGAAATAATTTTTTAATCATGTATACCTCCCTTTGCTCTATGGATGAGCAAAGATGCAGAGAATCTACCGTCTCATATAAAAAGTCATCGCGTCTTTCTCAACACCGTCAGCTATCCTGTTTCAATTGCGCAAACTCGAGGGCGCGCACACAATTAAGCACAAAGGGTGGATCACTCACTCTGGCCTGTTTTCGGGTCGAAATCCCCCCAGTATCGTCTAGAACACTTGAGGGTCAAAGAGCTGTGAAAAAAAGGAAGAAAAAAAGCCTTCATCCACTAACTAGCCTTGTCGTCTTGCAAGGTGTGACGACAAGGGTAGTCACGTGATGAGCACAGGGGTTGCAGGGGTTGCATGGACAGCTGGGGTATGAATGACCCAAGTGCTTTTAACAAACAATATCAACATACTTGTACACATTTTTTTCTAGTATTGAACAAAAGTAAATAGACTCAATAATTCAGTCTGCATGAGAGGATTAATATTCAGCCTACTTGTACAAAGCACCATCTCACGGCTTCATCGGACCAACATTCCCACATTGCCTATATCAGAAAACCCATGTGCTTATCACCCGATGGCCAATAAAACCACAATCCATGCTGCCCCCTGCATTTTCCAGGGCCTCGATGGCCTCCAATCTCCTTGGGTTTGACGGCTCAGAATCCGTTCAAGATCATCATCATTCTCATCATGGACTATTTATCGAACAATTGGGACGGGGACAGATACTACTGGTACTAATAACAGCACGCGAACAATTAAATGCGCAGAGAGAGGATTTCTACTTTGGCTGACCGTCCAGAAGAGTACTCCGTACAAAGGTACTTGTAAGTAATAACTATTAGGGCCCTAGTTGGCTCCCCGGGCGCTTAATCCATCCCCTCTCTTCTTCGCACGCGCTCCAAGGGTCTAGAAGTACTACTTCCACTAGAGGGACAACTGGACGAAAACGACTCTGGACACATATTTTTGTCAACGTCGCGTGGTGGTTCAGAATCTCCGATGCCGGATCATGCACTTCAGCAGTGTAGCAGTCAAAATCACGCCCAATATGAGCAAATGTTTTGTCAAGCTTAATTACTGCGATGTATACTTCTAGTCGTGCTAATCCCTCTCATGGCAAATAGTATAGACGGATGATAATAGGGCCTGGCAGGTTATGGAGGACAAGGATCACGTTGTTGACCAATTGAGGACCAACATCTCAGCCCGGGTTGCACAACCCACTGTATTTTTCCCAGGGCATCTGTTTCGTATTACGAGGCAACAGAGCAACTCTTCCCATCATACACGCATCCATTCCTCAAAAAAAACCTCTTTTCTTCCCAATCACCAATATAGTTTCCTCCTCTTGCGGCGACTGTATCCTTCATCGATCCTCCTCTGCCGCAACGGATACCCCGAGAAAAGATGTCCCCCGGTCAAAGTACATCAGCTTTGCGCAGGAAATGAAGCATTCGCACAAGGCCGCCGAGTCCAGAAACGCCACATCCAAGACACTCCGCGAGCTTGGACGAATTACTGTCATGACAAGTCCTGATTAATTGAGGGCTCTTGATAATTTATTGACAGTTTCAGTCAGCATTGGGAACCGATCCAAACATGTTACAAACGGAGAGAGAACAAGTTGATGATCAAAGCAGCCACCGATGACTACACAACTAGTGGCAAACTCCCCGAAAACAACGATTGACGAGTTGGCCAGCGTGTGCTTGCTACCTGACAATAACGAGAGAAAAAGCTACAACTGTATAAATCTCCATTCGATGCCTCGAGACTTTGACCGCGTTGATGACGAAACCGATGCCTCCACCTCGCAGTTTCTTCGTATACGCACTTCACCTCAGCTATTACTCGAAATCCAACACACTACGACCTTATCGTCTAGTCCGAATCTAAATCAGCACTACGAACAAACGAACGAAGCTTACCATTGTAAACCACCCACAAAGGCCAAGGAAAAGGGCGGTAATCTCCCCCAAGAAACACGATACATATTACTACTATAACAGTTGAAAAGGTCGACAGATCTACCCGTTTCGGTTTCTCACCTCGATGAATGGAATAATATTACTTTTCAAGCCCTAGCCTTTGCCCTCGAGTTTGAGCATGAGGCACCCGATTCGTAATTTGGATTTGACCATCTGCTGCAGGTGTAATGTGCGGCGATTCATTAAACGTGCCCTTGTATGTTATTTCCATCATCCCGTTATTCTGCCTTGTTCTTCTTGCCCTCACTTTGGAGCTCGAGCCCCTTGTACACTCGGGAACAATGGAACAATGCTAGTGAAGAAGACCTACTAGAGTGATCCAAGACGGCTGTCCGGCCCGGCCGATGCAGATGCACAGCCTTGGAGGCACTAATATGATAGATGGCAGCAGTCCAAGTTCAAGTCTGCACTTTTCAGCGCCTAAAAAAATACGTGTCGTTCTAGAGTTTCCTAGCTCCTCGGCCTCGAGCAGGCCGGTACAGACGGCCGTATTGAGTCTGCATAGTCGGCTGAATAGTTGCAAAGCGCTAGGAGAGCTTCGTGGATGATGATGAGACAATAAGACAATGACTCCCAAGCTTCCCTACGCTATCCAAGTAGGGGCGGCTAGATGGCAATGTTCTCCTCCTTTGGAAAAATGAGCAATCAGCTCTTTCTGCAACCTCTATAGGCGGGGATGGAAGCGCGGGTTCCGCATCATCCATGAACAGTACACATGCATGTACTTGTAGCTGCAGGTTTGACTCTGTTGTAGTCTTGGCTGCTCTCCCCGCTTCTGGCACTCCCTGTCATAATGAATTTCTGATGGGTAATCTGCTCACATTTTCAGCTCGATACTGATGGGGGACCAGAGGATTGAACAGACCGCAACAACTGCTCCGACACTAGTTTGCGCAGCACACCATCAGAAGAATCGATAGTGGATAGAAGTGTCTTGCGCCTCGACGAATGAGAGCGAGGCAAGTGGCTAGCTGTTGCTGCCTTTTTTACAGTTTCTCTCATGCGAACCACTATCAAGGACATGCATTGATTGCGCAGGTTTCTTATGCAAAAGCAGGGGGTTGTTGTTGAGACGGTCGGTCAACAAATCGATAGCCCTGGACAATAGCCGATGACTAGACCAATAACTTGTTCTTTCAGATCGATTGGCTCCAGAGGGACCCCGGGGGGATTCTCTCATCAGCCCCCCCCGGCTACTTTGGGGGATCCGAACAGGGAATACGAAGCTACGTCCCAGAGACGAACCAAAAGAAGAAAAACCAAGACTACGGAAAGGAAGCATTCCGAAATGAATGTCCAATCATCACGTCTGGTGCTTTGTTAGCTTCAGTGTGAAGTAGATGATGCGTCCCATCCCACGCATCCCACACTTTTCTGCATATTTTTAGTCACAATATTCTGTGTCTCGAATATTTGAATGATAGGCCGATTGCATGTACCTACTACTATTCCCTTCCTCTCATCATTCTTAGGACACTCTAAGCCCCGATACTCCCAGCTTTCCGGGTTGTACCCCCGCGATAACACTGCCCACCAAATCTACACGCCCATCGACGAGGCCTACGTATTGTCCTCGTATCATTCGCATTGACCGTAAATCATGCTCCATTTCATTTATTTCAAAGACGACATTACGGAGTAATCAATGCATAAGATTGCAATCCTTGTCTTGGTCCAGACGGTCCGGACCTCAGGACCTGCATGACAATAAACAGAATCCTTCAGATTTGAGTGGGACCGATAACGAGGGATCTGTGTGGACTGCGGCTGATCGCCCTTGGCGTACTCTGTAAACCGGAGTCTCTGATGCCTCTTCTTTCTTTTTCTCCCCTGTTCGTTCTATTGCAGCTGAAACGCCACAACTCTATTAGTGGAAAAGAAGAAAAGAGAAGGGGAAAGAGAAGAGAGAGAGAAAAGAAGCAAAGATTGCGGGAAAAAAAAATATATTCGATGACCGCTCTTGGTGGATTAGTGGTTCTTCGGCAAGTACCTGCTGTTGTTATCTTTCCTGCCTTGTCCCCCCCCGAGTTATAAACAAGGTGCAAGCACCCCCCCTGGACTTTTCTCAACCACCCTTTTCCTATACAAGGTCACATTTCAGATCGATCTCTGTCGTGCTACACACGTCTAGACCCCTTGGACTGTATCACAAAGGAATCAGAGTATCTAGATAACCTTTTATTATTCGTTTTTATTGAACATGAATCCTCCTGCAACTCCTCACTGCTATTTACGTCCCATCCTCCCGACTGCTTCGGATTTGAAGAGGCCCCTGACTCCTCCGCGTCTATCGCCGCGAATTACCCATTGTGAGTACCGTCTTTGATTTGTTTATTTATTTATTTATCTGGTAAGTCCTTGAATCTAACATGTACTACTGCAGTCTATCTTCCGCTCCCCCTGAGCTGGGAATCTCCTGTTGTTCCCGTCACTCAGATCGGAAAAGACAGCATCTATACGCACATACGAGATCCCGGCGATCTCACCACTCTACAAATGCTCGCTTCAATCAACGATAGAGCGCCGCGACCAGCTACTGCACAACCATCCGAGCGAAGACATATGTCGCCGCCGCCGCCACAAAGCGTTGGTACCGTACAGCTCCCACGGATAGAAGAAATACGCAAGTTTTACCTTATCCCCCCCCCCCCCCCCTTGATCCCCCTCAAAAGAAAAGTTCAAGCTACATGAGCTAAAACTTTCCAAAGGCTCTGGCTAAACTTTACTCAAGTCAGGCAGGACAGCGCTTTGAAGCGCGCCGCCGAGGACACGCAGGACAACTTCTGCGGACCGCCTTTTCCCTGTGTTCCGCAGTGAACAACGGCGGCAGCAGAATACAACGGCGGCAGTATTACAACGCGGTAGTATATCAAGGGCAATTTCTAGTATTACACATTATGGCAGAATAGGCAAATCATCGTTACAAGGAGGAAAGTTTGGGCGTTTTACTAGATACCACGGAGGATTTCATCACGGGCATTGTGCTATTAGGCACATATTTTAGAGTTTTTACAATACTTTTCAATTCACTAGCTATTCTCAATCATCATTTAGGACGTGACCTTAGAGTAAAAGAGTCTCCGAGTTACGTCCCACACCAATACATAGAGTCGTTCCATCTCCGCCAGTATTTATTAAATGCCTGCCGGTCGCTCCGTATTATTTTGCGGGAATCGTGAGTACTCCCTTATCACCTATAATCTTGGATCTGTTATCACGTCATCCTCGCTCTCTCTGTATTGCGTAGGCTTAGTTCTCGACCGGGGTTCTAACGGCATCGTATCGATCTATACGCATCTCCAATGCGTTTCGTGGTACCGAATCGTGATCGGCTTCTTGCCAGTATCGCTCTTCACCTGTTACTCTCTCTTTGCAACTCGGGGCTATGCGCATCGTTCGTTAATAAGTGCAGGGAAGCTCGGGCATCGAATGCCTGTTTCGATCGAGGGACCTTGAGGTTCGAAGCTAAGGCATCGCATTCGCCATTTCTTATTGAAATATTCTAAGCACTTCAGAAGTGCTACAGGCAGTTGTTAAATAGGATTTAGGTGGTCGATTGAGGTGGTTAGGTTCTGAAATACGTCCGCAAATGATAGGTCGGTTGAGGCATCAGCAGCGCACCGCAACGCGTTAGTAACACAAGACGCCAAAAATCTAATAGCATATGCCACCACAATTCCGATAGTGGCTTCCGAGTTCAGCATATACAGCTACTTCTAATCCATCGAGCCATATACTCGACACATCTGCATTAATAATCATTCATTCGTCGCCTGCCTACTTCGAATAGTAACGTTGACTGCTATAGGTTTATTATCATAGGGCATGGCCGGGGAGAGCCTATAGCGGGTTGTTGCTGCGTAAGCTTTGCCTACAAGTGATGGGCTTCTGGTGTAGTCTAGAAGCTCCGTTACCTCTGTTAGCGTTATAGCGCTGAAATACCACCCCTTCCCAAACCCCTTATCGTACTTGGAGTAATAGGTATTAGCTGCAAGCCTATCTACTTTTACATTAAAATAAACACTATCGTTAACCCCCTAGAACGAATAATATTGATCTTCTTATCTATAAGTATTATAGAGTTACCTGTTATAAACTACGGCGCTGGGAAGCGTTAGAATACATATTAGTCTTAAGCTTTTCAAAGGTAAAAAATACCCAGATTTAATTATTAATAGAATAGATACTAACAGCATCTCTTGATTAGAGTAGCGTTAGCGCCCTCCTGTTGGTTTGATGGAACGGACGTCATGTTGAATAATAAGCAACTACCGTTACTAGCGAGGATTAAAGGTTACTTGCTTAGTCGACTAGACGAGGCGGAACAGGGGACTCGGGGTATAGTCGTTTCGTTAAGCATATCTTAACACCGAAAAGGGTTATTTATGTAATGCAAAACTCATTTCACAGTAGTAGCTATGCCTGCATACCATTTTCGATGACCCTATGAGTATCGCCTACTAATCAGCACAGAGCAGCAGGCGGATATCCCATTTGTTCACTCACCATCATCCACACAACAGTCCTTAATTATGCAATCACCTGGCCGACTAGATACCGGCATAACGGGATACGTTATTCACTCCTTCGACCCATTCTATATACAAGGCTCAACGAAGTACCTATCGCTCTGCTAACATAGTGCATCGACGTTCCCCATCTGAAGACTGAGCCGTTTGAGGTCAAGACTACAGGAGACAAGTCAAAGAGTTAGGCAATATTAATATTAGGCCAAGGCAGAAGATGCAACTAACTAATAATCGCTGAATCTAATATAGCAAGTAGAGCGTGATGGGCATCCTACTATTGAAGCTCCTATAGCCTGCATATATATGCCCACCATGTGACCTTGATTGATTAAGCTCGAAACTTAATACGGGACTGGCGATGCGAAACATCCATCGAGGGTCCTATGCATCGAATAGACTCTACGCTTGGAGTAACTACAAATATTGAGTTCAACCAACGCCTATATACTCCCACGCACTTTACTATTCGACTCTGATCACCTACCCAGTCTCTTACATCAGTCTAATTCTCCGCCTCATGTAGACGCACAATAGGGCTACAGAACCCGACTCCTTGCCCATCTTCTTTCAACACACCACACTTGATGACGTTTTCTTATTTTCAATATTCATTACATGTGCAGAGTACATATTTCTCCATGACGCTGGTCGAATAAAATAAATCACGGGCTCAGGGTAAGTCCAAACATGCGCATCAAGCATGGCCGGGAGGTGGGGGTGGGGGTTTTAGTCCAGGCCATGCCACATTGTGTCCTCTTAACTTGACGCATAATACAGCAGCTTTCAAGCTCACTTGTTTGCCCCAAACTCTCATCTCATCATCCCGACACTTTCTTCTTCTTTCCAAAAAATATAAATGGCAGGCCTTTCCCCAAGTCATTTCATATATTCCCTCATCTTCTTTTCTTCCATGTACATGTACATGCGCTAATAATGGCACGCGTTGCAGGCAGCAGTAACCGGATTACCCCCCAACTGGGAGATTCGCCATTCCAAGACGAAAAACCGCCCATACTACTTCAACAAAGACAGCAGGGCATCAGAATGGGATCCCCCCTCCGGCACCGACATCGCCACCTTGAAGCACTACCTCGCATCGCATCATGATGCTGCTACTCCGGAACCCGCCGGAGCGCAGTACGGCGATGAGATTAGAGCGGCGCATCTGCTGGTCAAGCATCGGGATAGCCGTCGGCCGAGCAGCTGGCGTGAGGTAAGCCCATTGACAAAACTAGCGTTGAATCACGCCATGGGGAGGGGAGAGAGGGCCCGGGGGAAATAGGGGGGGCGATGGCTAACCTATAAAGGACAGGCTGAGATAACACGTTCCAAAGAGGAAGCGAGAGCCATCATTGAGGAATATAAAGCGAGGATTGAAAACGGCGACATTACCCTCGGCGAGCTCGCTGTCACCGAGTCGGACGACAGTTCTGCCAAGAAAAAGGGCGACCTGGGCTTCTTTGGTCGGGGAGTCATGCAAGCCGAGTTTGAAAAGGCGGCTTTCGGTCTTGCGCCGGGAGGGCTGAGCGGCGTGGTTGATACAGCCAGCGGATTGCATCTTATTCAAAGGTGCGTTGTCAGATGCGATTCTTACTGAGCTTGGGAAATATGTGGCAAAGAACTAGACGAACGTGCTGGCTGACATGGAGCAGGTTGGAATAGACGGTGTTTGGCGCAACGGGCAATCTATTAATCATCTATGTCATTTTATTGATCAGTGCTTCTCTAGCCACTGGTATACCCGGTCTGCAATCTCCAGGTTGTTCTTCTCCAAGAAGAACATGTGTCCGTTGCCATGAATGCCCTCCTTGCCAAGATCCGCAAACTCTACGTCTACGCCAACTTGTTGCAGATACTTGACGGTGCAGTAATCATAAGGCGCGTGAAACGACGCTTCGCCAGTGACGACTAGTTCTGGAATTTTGGCAAGGTTTGTCAGCTGCTTCGCTGGGCCCTTCTGCATGATGCATTCGTTGTGCTCTGCGTCGATTGCTGGCTCGATGACGGTATGAATGTGTTCGGCACTCCTGCCTGCCGGCGGTTTGTATCCGATGGCCAGATCGGTGAGGCCATAAGCGAAAGCTGCGTCGGTTCCAAAAGGCGGCCGGAGCGTGAATGGTGGGCCAGACGGTTCGAGCTGGACGATGCCCTTGACGTGGTCTGGGCGCATATCTCCAACCCGCCAGCCTGCTCAATCAATCGTTAGCCACTTCGATGGGCCCCAGCTCCCTTGGCTGAAAGACAAAACGTACCGTATGCGCCCGCCTGCGAGTGACTGATGATATAGCAGTCACCTACAAGGTCTACCAGAGCTGCGTATGCTTGCGCATTCTGTTCCTCGCTTATGAAGCGGTCGGTTTGGTATTGCACCTGGCTCCTGTAGAAAGCATCAAAGATTGGATCGCCAATGCGTCCGGTACCAGGCCATTGGGTATGCAGCTTCGCCTGCGGCCATTGGTCGCCATTGTTTGCTGTATCCGTGAAGATGTCAGAGGTAGAATCGGGAGAACCAATATATGACATGTCGCCCTGTCCGGGAAACCAAGCAGAGCGGCCTCGCCCAGGCTGGTCTGAAAGATAGACGGTGTGCCCCTTGGAAATGAAATAGGATGCCCACCCTGGCCGTCCGTCGGGAGTATCTAGGAAATTGGTACCGGTTTGGGCGGCGCCCGCAATGAAGATGATGGGAAGTGGTGCATTCTCTGGGGCTGGATTAGGCGAGAGTTTCTCGACGTAAATTTGCCCTACGAGTGCTGTTGATACAACATCGGTCACATCGTCCTATTTTGTAGTCTTAGATAGGCGTAAATGGTGGTTGGGGAAATCGGGGCCTTCTTGCCGTGATGTTCGTGTACTGTCCGCCGACGTAGAGAACCTCGCGCTTTGGGACAATGTCGCCAAGGTGGGAACCATTGCATTGCGCATGATCCCCTAAAAGAGCGCCATGCGTCAAGAATGAAAGCGAAGTGAAGGTGCGGAAGTTGACCATGTTAACCCCAAGCCTGCAAGTCGATCAAAGGGAAAAAAAAGAGACACCCCTAGAAGCATAAAAAGGCATGTGATGGGGAAAAAGAAAAAAGACCAGATCGGATTTGTAGATTGTAGAACGAGAGGAACATGCGCGCGCGAATAAGAAAGCAGTGGATATCTGTAGCTCGGGGTGCCGATGACGATCTCCCAATGTGGGATCCATGAGGCAGGTACGACGGCAATTGCACTTTTAGCGGAGGATCGAATCCTGTTAGCGGCTACCTTTTCTATCGCTGCGTTCCGGTCGATGAATTGAGTAGATCTTATCCGCGTGCTAATTCTTTAGCCTTCTTAGCCTTCTTAGCCTTCCTTTGGGCAGGAACCTTCAACTCGCCGACCACCTGAATGTCTCGCTATCTCTGCTAGCTCCATGTAGGTACGTCGACGAAGGACGCAGTTAGAGCCTAGCCTAGTGAAACGAGAAGGCGTGACCACCACGCGACCTGCTGAAAATGGTAGTGATAGGTCCCCATATCTTCAAGAAAGAGGCCGGCAGCCTCTAACTACCGACTAATAACACGCCGCAACTCGGCATTGAAAACACGAGTCAAAAAAAGTTCGGTTCTCCAGATGCGAGGTCACAACATTATTAAGACGGGTGCGCCCGCCCCCCTGCCAATTACTCACTAATACAACCTCAATTGCGCACAATCCCCGTCTCCGTGCCCAACGTCCAGTATTACTTTGCTTTGCATCGTATTTCGCCATGGCAGGCTCCAGCGCAGGTTCGCCAGAGTATGCGGCTGAGACGAATGATCCATTTCTGGATCAGCGGGTCAGCATCGCTTTCATTGTTATTGATACTTTCTTCCTCTTTGTGTTCTATGTGAGCCGTTACTCCAATCCCAAGGCTGTGGGAGTGCCCATGCTGGTATGCAACACGTTGTGCTATGTGCTGTGTATGGGGAGTGCGGCGACAGGAATATGTGAGCTTTTTTTCCTCATTTCTTCTCGTCCGTGTTTTATGTACAATTGATGGATCGATGGATGATGCGGGAATATGAAGATAGCAACATCACTCAGTATCTATGTACCCGTGTTTGAGGGAGGAAATAGAAAAAGGCGAATCGTTAGGCCGCGATGGCTCATGGCCGGATGAGAAGACCTGAATGAGAAAACTTTGGACACTGACACTCGATAGTAATGGTCAAGATCGGGGGCGTAGGCTACCACGCCGACGTCGTCCCAACTTCGACCCTTCAGACCTGGCTGCAACTATCCAAAGTCCTCGAGTTCACATACACACCCGCCGTCATGTTCAGCAAGCTTGCCGCCCTGTTTCTCTACCATCAAGTCTTCGAGACTCAAGTCTATCGTCGCATCATCTTTGGCATCGGCGTCGTCATCGTCCTCCAGGGGGTCATTTCTTTCATCCTAGCATTCACCATCTGCCGGCCTTTCAGGTACTTCTGGACCCAGGTAGTTGATATCAACGATGGAAGCTGCGGGGATGTGATGCTCTTTTACAAAAGCTATAGCATTCCAAGTCTCATCACTGATCTGGCGATGCTGGTGCTCCCCTGGCCGATTCTTTCCACACTGCAAATGCCCAAATGGACCAAGCTTGGCTTGATTGTTACTTTCCTGGCTGGTTCACTGTAAGTTTCTCACCTCATTCTTTAGGATGCTTCCATTTTCTTTCTCCTGGATAAAGGACAGAAAAGAAAATTGAATGGATATTGATAAGATCGACAACAGGGGTATAATTACATGCGCGCTTCGCTTCTCCGTCTTCTTCACCACCCCGCTGTTTTCGGACCCAACATGGTACGCCTCGGGGGGGCCCATGATCTACGCCCTCGTCGAGCCATCCATCTACATGATAGCCAGCATACTGCCCACCTCGCGGCATCTCTACTGGCAAGCCCGCCGAAAAGCTGGAAGCGGGAGCAACAACCACAGCTTGAAGAGCACCAGCCACGCTTCTCAATCGGCAGCCTTTGGGCGTAGCCAGCACAGTAAAACCGGTAGCCACGGCATCACACGACAGGTGGACATCTGGCAAGAAGCAAACACAAGCTCGAGTCAAGAGGAACTAACGTTGGGAGAGTTGTATCATAATCGACAGGAGTGGCGCCAAGACAGCACATCAGAGGCAGGTAAATCAGCGAGTGGTGGGCATTAGGCACATTTCACCAATTCATCATACGTTTGAGCTACGGCAACGAGCAAAAAGTCAATCTCAAGCATCTCGGAAGATTTCGGTCATTCACATCCTACTCCGAGTCGTGCGTATCGCGGGCCTACTACTTCAAGGCTTTCCAAGCCGCTCCAGCTCCTCGCGTCCTCATGTAGATTGTACTCTTTCTTGAAAATGATCTACCTTTACGTTACCAAGCAAAAGGCTCACTAGTGTTTGGGATGACAACACTTAAGGAAAAGGATTTACCTGCTATCATTGTCACTCGGTTCAAGGAACAAAAGGCTGGATTTTCCTTCGTCATTATCGACGTACGCCAAACTATTTCTATTAATATCGCCTCGAACCGTCTTCCATTCGAGGCCACATTATAGGTCGCTCGCGGTTGCATGCTGGCTGGCCTGGGAGCTAACATCTCAGCTTCAAACCCCGAGCTAGGACAGACTACGCCTAGGACGTCAGCAGAGGGAGAAGATATCAGCGATGGGATCCGTCGCCATTGAACTGCGAACGGTGAATGACATTAGACTGGAACTGCGTAGCATGCAGTTCGGTAACACCACGGAGGTCCCTTTTTTCTTTTTCTTTTTTCTTTTTTCTTTTTTCTTTTATCTTTTTTTTTTTTTTTTTCTTTTTTTTCTTCTCCGGAACAAGCGATGTCACCCAAGGGAACCGAAGTCCCCCGCATCCGAAATTAAATATTGATGTTCGAGACCGCGCCGTTGGCTCCATGTCAGTCAGCTCTACTGTCCTGAAAGAAAGCAAGCGGGAATTGATTGAGGCAAGACACCACTGCAGCTAATGGAGGTTGAAAGATTCCCCGACGCAAAATGTCTGGGTTTCATGCTTATATGCCCTTCGTCAGACAATAAAATACCACCTCGCGCCCTATACTGTGATAGATGGGGAGGGTTAATAACGCGTCTTGACCCCCCTCTTCCAGTGCTGTGCCTCCCGTTGGGCAGGCTAAGTACGGAGTAAGTTAGCTCAACGGCCTGTACCGTATTGAGACTAGAGCGCTTATTAGTTTTCTAAAATTAGGGGTATCGTGAGTACGGAGTACGGAGTACATAATCAGCCTGTGGTAACCCCAGCGGCATGGTGATTGCCGCATAATACGGCTTTTTCTCTTGGTGATGCCATCCAAAATCAACGGCAGTGTACGACATGTCACTTCGTAGATCAGGCACAAGGCGCGCCCCTGGCAGTGGCGCCGCCGCCCATAAGCCAAGAAAAGGCTACGATGCCGTCCAACAGGGCGTCAAACAGCTACATCCGGCCATCGACTCGCCCAAAAAGACTGATCTTGAGTAAGTTGGACCTCCAGAATACAATCACACTGCTATCGTATCCTTTCTTGCTAATTTTGTTTTCTGGCCAGCATCGTCTTCGTGCCTGGCCTTGGCGCTCACCCTGAGGAAAGTTGGAAGTCTACCAAGACGGGCTTTAATTGGGCTACCGACGTAGATGGAGTCATACGAGATTTCCCTACGGCTCGGGTGCTTCTTTACATGTACGAGTCGGCGTGGACTGGGCCACTCAAGGTCAAGCAGTTCATCACCAACATTGCCTTGACTCTTCTACATGGGCTTTCTGTCAAAAGAGAGGTTCGCACTCGTTATCCGGATGAAGAATTATTCTTGACTTTTCCCCTCTAATATTGTTTGAAAATTCAACAGGATGGCGCATCTAGGCCTATTGTTTTCATCGGCCACAGTATGGGAGGTCTCGTGATTGCCAAGGTTCGCTTCCCAAGATGACCTACTTTACATTCATTTCCCAGTTCTAACGATGATCTATCGAATCAGGCCGTGTGCTTAGCAGAGACTCGTCAAGATCTCTTCCCCCACATGTTCGAAGACATCGCCGGGTGCGCCGTATTCGGCACGCCATTCCGTGGTGCCGAGGCAGCCTCGGTTGCGGCCATGTTCTCCTACATTGGACAAAGGTTCGATCAAGCCGTCAATTCCAAGCTGCTTGACCTCATGAAGCCTGGAGATGAAGGGCTCGCCGAGCTCAGGGATGAGTTCGTACGGATGGTGGCAAAGCTGAGCCCAAACATTGGCCTGTGCGGCTTCTACGAGGAGCAACCGACCAATATGAATGATCTTTCTGGCGTCCCGGCTTTCATCAAGGCCCTCCAGATCTCTCTCCCCAAAAAGATTGCCGAGTTTGTAACGCCAGAGTCCGCTATTCTAGGTGGCCTCATGGAATCCATGGGGCTGGCTTGCAATCACAGAGATCTTGTCAAATTCGAGAGCTTCAAGGACGAGCGGTACTCGCTCGTCCGTAGCCCCTTGAAGAAGCTTATTCACGGCGCGATCCTTGTGGCAAAGAACCGGCGCCAGGCAACCCGAAAAATTGACAGGACCATGGTGACCAAGGTTATGGAGGTACTCGATGCCTCTCAGGTGAGCCGCAAGCGAAAAGTAGTTAGCCAGTCAACCACAGCATCGCCGTGGATTCCGGAGGAGCCGCAGTACACCGAGTGGCTAGCAAAGAACAGCAGAGGAGGCGGAGATGAAGGGAGCCCCGTGAGGAAAGGGGATTGTCTGTGGATTCGAGGCCCGGATGGTAGGGGAAAGACGAGTGCAGCCCTGGCGGCGTTGCGTGAGATTGAGCAACTGACGGGGGATGATAACACATCGTCTTCCGCTATCCTTGCCTACTTCTTTTGCGATGCCACATCGGATTACGGCACAGCCGAGGAGCTTCTCAAGTCGTTCATTCACCAGCTGATCAGCAAACAAGAGACGTTGGCATCACACGCAAAGTTCCTTCTCCGGAGAAAAGGAAAAGAGGACACAAAGGGGTCCACAGGCTCTGCCCAGCTAACCGTGGAGAATCTATGGCAAGTTCTGCAGGATATGTTGGCTGACGAGGAACTCAGGGGAAGCATGGTCTACTTGGTAGTCAATAACTTGCAGGTACTCCCGAAGGAGCTCAGCTCTACCGCAAGTTTCATGAAGCTTCTCAAACTCGAGATTGACAGCCTGCATGAGAGCGAAAGGCCTGCTCTCGTCAGATGGCTCATCACGAGCGGGGAATCATACGAGATCGGGGAGGCGCTCAGAGGGGAGGGCGTACGGCTGATTGATCTGGAACACGACAGGTACAGGGACCAGGTACAGCTCGAGCTACGGATGCACGCCCAGAAGAAAGTCTCGATCCTCGTTCCGGAGAAGAAGTACAGCAAGGCACTCGCGTACTTTGCCAGCAGCCTCATCGGCAGGAGGGCGCAGAATACGCAGTGGATCGACATCACCTGCATTCAGCTACAAGAGCTGCCCCAGAACGAAAACGATCTGCGGGTACGGCTCCTGCTCGAGGCCGTGCCGCAGGAGCTCGATGCCCTGCTCGAAGCTGCGTGGGTGCAGATATTTGCCCAAAACCAGGGCAAGGTGGCGGAGATCAAGGAGCTTCTCAGAGTCCTCATCCTGACCTACGAGGATCCAACCGAGGAGGAGCTGTGCCTCCTCGCTGGCTTTTCCACGACTGAAGAGCAGAGGGAAGAGCTGCGCCAGCTCATCGACAAGTGCAGGCCACTGCTGAAGATGGAGAAGACCAGATGGGAGACGAAGGTGTGCTTTATTGAGGGTGTGGTGAAATCGCATCTACTGCAGAATTCGCACAAATTGCTAGGCCTCTCGGAGGAAGATACCCGATTGCAGCACGGGATGCTAGGATTCCGGGCATTCGCACACATCATGGAGTCGTTTGACTTTCCCGAGACTGAGATGGAAGAAGACGATAACGACGACGACAACGAACAGCAGGTTACAACCGACGCCGACGACCTACACTCGGAAACGAATTCGCAGCAAAGCGGTACAGACGATGGCGCGGACGAGTTGGAGGGTGCTGACGGAGATGGGCCTGACGGTGAATCAGTCTCGTCTGACAACTGGTCTGATGATGATGAAACCGAGGAGGAAGAGGAGGACGAAGACCCGGAAGCTGAGCTTTTAATTGACAAGGCCTTGCCTTATGCCGTGAAGCATTGGCTACATCACGCAAGCAAAGCTACTGCCGAGATTGCAGAGGACTTGAGTCTCGAGGAGGAGTTTTGGAGAAGGGACTCCATCATCCGGCGCCGTTGGGTAACGGAGCACACACGACTTCTCGGCTCTTTTAGCGAGTATGAACGCAAGGGGTTTTCCGGCTTGCATGTTGCTGCTGCCGTCGGGTTCAAGCAGCTCGTCGTGGCGTTGCTGAAGAATGGTCACGAGGAGGAGATGCAGTTGCGTGATACGTGCTCGTACATACCGGTGAGTAATAACCCCAAAAAATCAAACATTCATCGTGACAAACAAGGTAAACGACATAGGCTTACACTAAAGGGGTTCCTCTTTATAGCTTCATCTTGCTGCAGACTTTGGACGAGTCAACATTGTTGAGGAACTGGTGAAGATGGGTTCACCGGTCGATGACGGCATCGAGGAAGGGAAAATGACACCTTTGCATGTGGCTGCGAACCAGGGGAACGTCCAGGTCATGGTCAAGCTTCTGGATAAAGGGGCCGATCCGAATGCGTACTGCGGAGCCTACGGCAGGGTGATTAACGCTGCGATTGAGTCTGGGAATCGCGAGGCAGTGAAGCTGCTGGTAGAGAAGAATGTCGTTCTCGCGAGCCCTGACGATGACGACGAGGGGGAGGATGAAAAGGAAGAAGAGGGCAATGGGGAGGATGGCGGTGAAAACAATGAGGATGACGAACAAGAAGGAGATGATGAGGATGAGGATGAGGATGAGGACGAGGATGAAGAGGGTGAGGAGAATGAAGATGAAGAAGAAGAGGAGGAGGAGGAAATTATTGAATCCCCCCTGGCTCTCGCAGCTCTACGGTCAGACCTCGAAATGTTCGACTTCCTCATCGAGAATTACTCCGACAAGCTCCCTCCCAAAGAATTCGACAACGCTCTAATCAAAGCAGCCGAAGCAGGACGGACAGAGGTGTTCAAGAGGCTGCTGACGTCGTTTGCGCACACCGATGCGGCGCTGCAGGAGGCTCTGGACGAGGCCGCCTTCAAGGACAACTGGGACATTGTCACGCTGTTGCTGGAGCACGGCCCCGGACTCAACTGCGACGATGCGTTCCTGTACGCTGCTCTGGGCCAGGACGGCGCGCTAGAGATTCAAATCTTGGAGGCTATGTGGGAGTATGCCCAGGGGGGCATCTCTGCTGAGAAGCTGGACGAGGCGCTGTTCGAGGCTACGGATTACGAGAATGGGGAGACGGTGAATCGCCTATTGAGGTTTGGGGCGAGTCCTGATGCAACTGGAAAGAAGTAAGTGTTTCCCATGCTGAAGAGTCCCTTTTCTTTTTTCTTTTTTGGATTTTGGCTAATTATATTCGTTTTCTCTTTGCTTGTCACTAGGTACGGCAATGCTTTGACAGCGGCAGCTTTTGATGGCACATTACACATTGTCAAGATGCTCCTGGAAGCTGGCGCAAACATCAACTCTGGAGACGGCTACGCCTTGCAGACGGCTGCGGCTGAAGGACACAAGGAAGTCCTGGCCTTGTTGCTAGAAAAGGGGGCCAACGTCAACGCTTTCGCCAAACACAAGAACATGCCTCAGGGGACGGCCCTCCAAGCAGCAGTCGAGGCCGGCAATCTGGAAATCGTCGAGCTGATTCTCGACGCCGGGGCCAATCCCAACCTGGGAGGGGGACCTCTGACCTGCCCCATCATCGCCGCGGCTCGCAAGGGAGAGGAGCAGATCCTCGAGTCGCTGCTCCGGGCCAAAGCAGACGTCAACGTCTTCGGAGGACCGGACCTGTCGACGCCGCTCATAAACGCGGCGGCGTGCCTCCCGCAGGCGTCCCTTCGTCTGCTCCTCGACGCCGGCGCGGACATTAACCTTGCCGATGAAGACGGGGATACGGCCCTCATGGTTGCCGCCCTCAACGGCGACGCCGAGTCGGTCCAGTTCCTTCTCGACCAAGGTGGCAACGTGCTCCTCAAGAACAAGAGGGGCAACAACGCTCTAGACAATGCCCTACAGGGGAAGAACAGCGAATGCATAGGCATAATGGCCAAGCACGTGTCTTTGATCTTGGAGGCCTTGAGGGTCGCCATTGACGGCGGGGATGCGAACGTCATGGCCGTAGTCAGGAGCGTCGAGAATCGCAAACAAGGGCTTGACTACGGCGATGCAGCTGCCACCCCTGAAGCTCAGCATGGAAACGATCACGACCCCGACTCCGTGACTGAATCTCAGCAGCAGCCCCATCTCGAAGTCTCCCAACAACCCCTGTCCGACCCCGAGTTGGGGAGCGAGAAGAATCCAATCGCAGAAGCTGTTCCAAGGCAAGCTGAAGAAGCACCAAGCCAAACGCCGGTCAATGCCGATTCGCAACACCCTGACCAGGATAACCCACCTGCGGACGTGGCAGCAACCCTCACCGGAGACCTGGGCAGCCTCCCTTCATGGCTTCCCTATAGTCCTCCAGCTCATCCTCCTGGCGAGGGCACAGACAGGGACCGTCTCGACCGGGATCATCACAAGAAGACTGCGGATATCGAAACAACAGATACAGGAAAGATCCCGGACCCAAACGACGGCTCTGGCCTTTTGACGCAAGAGAGTGTGGGGTCGCACAGTGACTACATACGGTCCATGGGAATTCAGAATCCGATCAAGAGAAAGCCTGCTCCCCGGCCTCAGGAACCACCAGCCTTTGACAGCCGGGCTGCTGGGGACATTCAGGGGACGGCGCCTCCCCCGGGACATCAGCAAGGAATGGGCTTTCCTCTCCCACCTCAGCCGCATCAGCAGCAATATCAGCAGTGGCAGTTTGCCCCTTATGTGCCGGAGGAGCAGCCAGCATATGGAGCCCAGAGCCCATTCACGCCTCAGCAGGTGCCACATTCTTCTTCAACATTTAGAAACGAGCCCTTTGATCAATACCACCCGTATCAACCTCCTCAGCAATCACAATCACCTCCTCCGCCATCAACGAATCAGTCCATGCATGCACATGCCATCCCGCACCAGGAGGTTCAATCCTCGCCCCCCTCCTTTACGGCATATCAGCCTTTCGCAGCAAATCAGCCAGGCGGCGCCGGACGAGTCCCTCCTCAGAATCCAATCCACCAACGGGGACGCCAAGTGTCAGCTAGCGGTCCTGAAGCACACACGCAGTGGCAGGCACAAGACGGAGGGGCCTATGGGCAAGATGCCAATCAGTATGCTCAAGAAGGGTACGTCTGAAAAATGCAGCCTTGGTATCTACTACATGTTACTAATAAAGAGGGCTTAGTTTCGAACTGCGACGGCAGAGGTCGTCGTTTTTGGGGATGAAGGTTCCGTCGTGGTCAGGGAACCGCCGCCCAAAGGAATAACAATGGTCTAGTGACCTAAAGATGTATTTTTCGTTTACAATATGTACCTTTTTCCTATTTACCTATACGCTTATTAGAACTATGAGCAGAGAACCTTTGCCAAACTTGAGTGCATGTCAACTATCCAAATCCCCTAGGACACCACACTACCTAAATAATAAGCCCATTCTTTATTGCTGTAAGACACTAATCTAGTATATATAGACTAGTCTCCCGACATTCAGTTTCTAATATCAAAAATACCAGAAATACATTTCGATGATTTGGTGAAATATGTCCATTGGGTTATATACCAATTTTGCATGTTCTCCACCAATCAAGTTCCACCCACTACGTCGGTTGCTCACAGCCGAACATCTTCCGTAGTATAGTGGTCAGTATGCAAGCTTGTCACGCTTGAGACCCGGGTTCAATTCCCGGCGGGAGAGATTTTTTTGCCGTCTTGATAGACGGATAAGGCCTTCTTATATTAATCTTTTGTTTTCAAGTCCTAAGGGAGGGGGAGGGAGGTATTATTAATGTACGCCCCTTTTCTAAAACAATGTGGACATTTCTTATTTAAAGACGAGGCACACTGCCGTATTGCCAAGGACACATGGTATAAAGTTCTTCATGACCCTATGCTTTGATCCATTCTGTGATTGAAAGAAAAAAAGGATTGTTTCCTTATTGGCATACTATAAAAGGCAGTCTCCATGATAGATGTATTATCGAGGATTGATGCCTGCCCCTATGGCTGGGAAGCCCAAGCGGAATAACTTTAAATCCTAATAGCCCCGCTAGGATTTGAAACAACACCACTAATAATCCCCTCACGACTCTATCAGCGAGTTCCAAGGCCACCTATATTAATTTGAGGCGAAGGCCTTCTGTCTTCATACTCCTCTTGTAACCGAAAAGTTATCAAGCAGTCAATAAGATACCAAAACCGACAATCGTCAAGATGCCCGAGGAAAGTCCTTTATTCCGACATGTCCTTTATCCCGGTATCAGGCATAGATACTAATATAAGATTAGGCTGAGCAAACCAAGTCCGGCAACTACGAATATATCACCTATCACCTCTTTGAAGCCGTTGATTACGCGAGATGTATGTCGTGGAAGGCCGGGTCAGGGCGTATTGGGGTAGGGGTCAAAGCTCTTCGGCAACTAGAGGCAGTTACAGACGGTGAAGACGTTGAGCTTCCGGCAGGTCAGGCTGTAGTGGTCACAGACATCTTGTTCAGGCTTTGCAAAGCCTAGTAGGAAATCTTTACCGGCCTTGTAAAGTTTTTACCTAGGTATCCTTGGCGACCACAAGTTCAACCATGCGTTTTTACCCACGTCGAAGCCCACGTGGACATGCAAGAATACATCGCCAGTGCCATCAACACAGTCGGATGTCCGAAATCATCTCGTCTTTGCAGAAACTCGCTTCCGACTGGTACGCATTCCCTCGGTTATCTTTTCTCCAAAAATGAGTCGGAGCTGTGCATCCGAAACAAGCTCGGATACAGCACGTCCGACATGACCACATATTCTTAATCTGACCATGAAGTCATCAGAGCTGTCACGGGGCATATATAACGTCATAGTACCGGTCAAGTCGGCTGACTGCTCTGCTTCTTCCTCGGCTCTCTTTACGCTCATCATCAAGCCTGTAAAGAGAAATACTCCGACGAAATCCGCAACTTTGGACACGTCAGCCATTTCTATATATAGCCGTCTATCGTCTTGATTTATTGGTTAGCAAGGCTTTAAAAGTCTGTGGCGAGTAGGTACCTTCGCTAGCATTGATATGAGCCCTGAGATGTTCCAAGTTCAACAGACATTCTCTAATCCACGATTCGCGATTGATTGATGAAAGACACTCTCCTGCCGTATAAACCGCTCCCTCTATCAATAGTTAGTTTAGATCATTACCACGTATTAGCCTCATACCAAAGAGAGCCGATGCCCTATCTGTCCCGCTGAGAAGACTGTAATATCTTCTCCAATCGGCTTCAAAGCTAGTCTTGCCAGCTTTCTTGTCAGCTTCGTATTGTTGAGCGACCGCATCCAGGGCTGTATTGATATCCTTGTCTTCACATTTCTTCAAGTCAGATTGGCTCAAGTAAAACGGCGCTGGGAGGAGGCGATCCAGGGTGATGGCATTGTAACGATCAATTCGATGCTTGGCCACATATCTGCAAGATGTATCGTATCGTGCCCGGCGAGAGATGGACAATTCCATGACGCTTTGTTGGGCGCCATTGGGAATTAGATGAGCAAAAAGTACTTGGGTACCAGAGATATCTATGACAGGGCGGTATACGGCGGTATAACTAATTTTCCGATCGACCTGCATCAGTCGCCGTGCGGGGTCATATCCATATTCACCTTTGTACGGGGTACACTTGTTTAGCTCAACCATGAAGCGCGTCCATGCCTGCAATGTCCTTATGAATGCGATCGAACGTGGATTCAACAAATTCGGCATAGAATACGTTCCACTTAATGGAAAGCAGCGCTCTTCGTTAAAGGAAAGCCACAGCACTTATTCGAAATGCGCCCAGTTTGCCGGCGAAAAAACACCTCAAAGAAGCGAGCTGCGCGCATCCTTGCTGATCTTTGGACTCATCTTCCAGAGGTATACGTGCTATGCGCACTATCAGTAACGCAGACCGATCTAGGTTATTTAAAATCCGATGATTGTTTGAAAGACGTACAATCTTGGTGGAAGGAGAGGGCTGCACCACCTGGTCTGCTACGTATATTTGAAATACTTGGACATGCCCACCCAACCCTCTTGGACTTTTCTTGGGTAATTTCCATCTTTCGACTTCCATCATGATTAGCGTAAAGTCAAGGGTCAGTCGTTACACGGCAACATCATGGCATTTGTCAGTGCTCCAGATTAAACACCGATTAATTGCACTCACGGACCCCGACTCCCTTATGCACGGTATCGATGGCCATCTTTTTTTCTTATTTCTATAACCGCAGGAATTACGTCAAGAGGAGAGTTTCTTACAAGACAAAGGACTCTATAATTATTTGTCTATTCTATACATCATCAGACCGATTCCGCATCCGTCCTACTAACCCCATACCTATCCATCTATCCCCTTGTTCCCTAGATCCCCAAGACACCCACACGAACCGTAATCTACATCTGTTACCTCGCACATATATTACACGGTTCATCGTATGGGTTCGTCGTATACGTTCGCCGGTTCGATGCTTGTTTTGGCTTCACCTCACTTGAGGCTACTGGACCTAGCAACCACGGTGAGGTACAAGCATATCTGCTAGGTTCCCCGGCCCTGCCCTACCCCCAGTAATTATAAGGCCGTTACTGGAATGGCGCTAACAAGAAGTAAGCAAAAACAACGCTGACGCTGGGGGCCAAGGGGGTGAGAACGAAACGAGAGACAACCCCACCTGTAACCTACCTATGCCCAGGGGGTGACGGCCTGGGCGAGAAAGGAGGCGAATTCGGGAACAAGGGCAGCAATCGGTCGGCGCCGCACCATCCGCAAGGGCTGATCGGCAGTGCGATCCCGTAACACAAGTCAACGACGGGTTACAGCCGTCGTGTAACTTGCGTTACTGTCGCTACCGGTGTCTGGACCCGATTCGGGGGAAGGATTGGGATCGCCCGGATCAGGGTTCGCCTCCGCGGCCCCTTCACCGTCGTCCTCGCCTCCCCCTTCACCGGGACCAGATTCAGCCCCCGCATCCGGTCCCGAAGGGCCTGGAACGGGCAACTCCACAGGCTCCGCAGGCTCCTCGGGCTCCTGGGGGGCCTGGGGGGCATGCGGAGCCTGGGGTCGAGCGTCGCCAGGCCCTTCGTTTGCCGACCGTCTCCTATCAAGGCGCCGCCGAAGCCACTCCGCCAGCTAGGCGAAGCGCTCCGGTAGACGGCGCCGTTGATGGACTGCATAAGCAACTCCGGAGACAGTGGCAACGGCGCCTATGATGCTGCATATATCACCTACCGTCAGAGTCATGATTCTATTAAAAAAAATGAGTGGTAGGTTGATGGACAAAGGAGAATCAAGAAAAGACTCGGAGTGTCACTGTTATTTATTATTATAGACACCATGGTAAACAGAAGGCTGGCAGGCACGTCCGTAACCTTAACTATCCCCAGTTAGCGAGATTACATGGTCAGAACCCCAAAACTTAAAATATCATCCGAAGTACTTTTCGCCGTCGAGCCATAAATTAACCAACAACTTACTTCGATGGCGAATCGTCTTGCTTGCAGGCCAACACTAAATCTTGTCGTGGCTGGTCTTTTTGCCTTCTGTGGGAGGCACTGCTGGACCATGATGGCGGTGGCTGGTTCAACCTTGTCTCATACTTTTTCGGGCGAATTTTGTATGGATGAAGCAATTACGATGGAACAACAAGAGCTGTCGAGTGTTGGTGAGCTGTCTTGTATCGGAGCAGTAACAGCCGAAGCTTGTTCTCGAGGTAACTGGTGGTTGCTTCCTTTGTTGACTAGACAACATCTCACAATGATTGTTGACCCCCCCCTCCTTTTCTTGCCGAGAATTGGAAAACTCAAATTCTGACCATCACGGGACCACAGACTCGAATTCAGAGTCCAGCCACTAAGCAGCCGGGTGCTTATGATTTATATGACTCCCACGTGACAAACAAAACAACATCCTCACCTGGTATATCTGGTCCATAATCTGCAAAATTTGAACTGTAAACCACTCCAAATCAACCAACCTGTTGTTCATTCCAACGCTAGACGTTGACTCCCCGACTTGCCGACAAGTATCCCATCGCTTCTCAACATGTCTTCTATCGTATTACAAAACTGTTTTCATATTTTGATGATTACGATAATCGACATGGCATTGGCGTGTATTCGTTTCTTACTACGTG
The DNA here is from genome assembly GCA_003012115.1 of Trichothecium sympodiale. Classification (NCBI taxonomy): domain Eukaryota; kingdom Fungi; phylum Ascomycota; class Sordariomycetes; order Hypocreales; genus Trichothecium; species Trichothecium sympodiale. The sequence continues at coordinate 192,790 of PXOB01000166.1, forward strand.
TGTGCGAGGGCAGATCGGACAACAACAAGCACGCAGCCAACACCACGACAGTCAACACCACGACAGTCAACATGGCGACAGTCAACACGACGAGACCTAGCACCACAACAACAACAACCAGCACGGCGCCCAATTCAAACACATCTACGGTCGCGCCAGGATCCACGAGAGCAAAAAGAACAGTCCCACCGCCGTACCCAGCAGCCAAAGAATCTGTTTCACCTTGGCATTGGCAAGACATCGAGACATTGTGGCATGGCAAGTGTGGCAAAGTCGACGTGGTGACAGATAATATGCAATCCCCGCATGTCGTCTTCTGGCTCGAGCCCAAAACATGCCAAGGCCAAAGGAGCATGCAGACGCGCTGCAAACACCTCCTTGGAGGCCGCAGACCCGAGTGGCACGCCGTGGTCCGAGTCAGGACAAGGAATCTGCCTCGCATGATGACGAGCGGGTTCAACTGGTCATTGGCCAACGTTGCCCCGGGCCTTGACCTCGTCTACCTGCACAGCAGAGGCGGATACAGGCCCCCTCGCATCAGCCGTTCTTTGAACAATCAGCGCGAATACGAGATCAGGCAGATGACCAAGGATCCCGATTGGGCCGGGTCCGTACACGTCTACAGCAAAAAGAGCTCCACCGTCATCAATTTCGACCTTGGCTGCTTGACCAGCGATCTGATTTACGAGGTGCAAGGTTTCGATTGGAAACATCGTAAAGTGTATCAATATCTAGCCGACGCGACACACCACGACGAGTCTTTCAATGCAATATACCCTGAATTGCCACTTGGTGGGTGGTGGCCGTGGCCAAGAGCAGAACAAGATAGAAAGGAGCAAAATAAGGAGAAAGCTTGTACTACATAGTGCCAAATGCAGCATGATATTCAGCCCATGTATGATGAAAGATGCGCCTGACTATTTGCCCATGCTTAGAAGGAAAAGTTCACGATAAATGACTAGGCATATCATCTTTCTGCCTATCTCGGCTAACGATTATTGTTCGTTCCATAACAGTGGTACGTTGTAGTACCTTGTAGCCTCTATTGACTGATATTAATGTACTCAGGGGGTTTATATTCCCATCCCTACGAGGCTAAGAGGGATTCTACCTAATAAGCTTCTCGCCATTTACTAGCGCTTATATAACAAGTCCCAATGGCTTCCCGTCAGGTTTTGATGTATATTCCGTCTTCTCGGGCGTCTTGGGTTCTCGGAACATCCACGTCATCACAGCACAACACACGCCAGCACCGACAGCCGTTATTGAGCTCTATTGGTCTAAAGAGCTACGGTATGGCTAGATGATCGCAGCAATTACAAATCAAGGTCGTTCCTCAAACTTGATAGTAATTAGTAGACCAAGAGTCGGATTTGGGTCAAACGGGTTGGGTAGTCGGTGGACACTGTTGTAAGTATCCGAGTCTGGGTAGAACTAAGACTTACTTGAGTCCTTGTAGATTGAAATGCTCCTCAGTGTCTTGTACATGGGAAGGATGCAGTTGAAGAGGGTGTAGTGATAAAAAATCTATAGTATATATAATTAAGTATCCCTATCTGCTCTCCTATAGTTAAGCTGCCAAGGGGCTAATTAATATTTATGCCGGTAACGACTAGCGAATACCGGCTATTGTATGTTTTTTTTTTGCTCCTTATTGGAAGCAACATCTTTTTTGCTTTTCTTTTTCCCTTTACAAAACTTCTCAAGAGTCGGCTGCTGGTGTTGGAATGAAGCTGGCTCTCAAAGAACCACGATGGATGCGTCTTCACTTGCTTGAACATTCTAAATGACGCTATTGATGGCATCTGCATCACCTGCTGCCTATCGCATCGCTCGTCTTCGCCTCTGTCTTGGCTTTGGAGATAATGTCCTCCCAGCTCCAGGGCTTGCATCGCCTATCCGAGCTCGCCTCCTCAACGTCAAATCCAAATCGCAGCAGCGCCTCCTCACTGCACCATTCACCCGTCGCCATCATTCCAACAGGAACCATACCTTCCACATCCTTGCTAGCCACTTCGCCGGCACCCGGCACACCTTCGGGGACCACGTAACCTGCCGGCATGGTAAGTGCAGGAAGCCCACAAAAGTTTGCCAGCCACACGTATTCCATGCTCTCCAGGGTTTGGCTACCGTCGTTGAGACCATAGGACAGCTCGGAATGACCCCCGCGAACGGGCCAGCCTGCGCATGCCGTCGTGGGAGTGATGATGAGCATCCCTGGGTATTGTTTCCAGAGATAAGCAAGGTGCTGCATGAGCATACCGCGCACCTTCTGTGCTAGGAGATAGTCGGTAGCAGGCGTGATGCGTCCCAATGCTAGGAGAACCCTGTTGGCCGCGGTGATGCCCTCCGTATCGTCGAGCAGTGTTGCGGCGTCTGTCAAAACCGTCAATGCATGTGCCATCTGGCCCTCGGCGGCCAAGGGGATCTCGATTGGAACTGTGGTATAGCCGTGCTTGGAGACTAGAGTATCTATCAGACTGCGCACCAGCGTCTGGACGGCAGGTTTCGCTCGTGAAATCCAGGCATCGTAGATTCCGAGAACCTTTGTCACAGGAGGTGATGGCTGAAGGGTCAACGGAGGGTATCGAGTTGATGTGTGTGGTTCCGCAATAACTTCGTATGCCGCAACCAAAGACTGCATGTCGATAGCAATAGGTCCTTGAACGCCGCAGGTTGGTGAATGGTTGGAGCCAGGCCAGCTTGTAATGCGTTCGTGCGTCGGCTTCAATCCAAAGACGGAGCAGAACGACGACGGAATCCGGATGCTGCCACCGCCATCGCTTCCTAGAGCAATGGGGATAATTCCTGTCGCAACGGCATATCCGGGGCCAGAAGAGCTGCCCCCGGTGTAGTAACCTGGGTTGAAGGGATTGGGTGGCGTTCCTTGGATAGGGTTGTTGCCAGTCGTGTCTGCAAGAGTCAGCTACTGCTTGGAAACAGAACACTGCATTAACAAACCTAACCCAAACTCATGCATATGCAATTTTCCCAGGATAATAACACCAGCCTCTTCAAGCTTCCGGACGCACCAGCTGGTCGATGATTCCTCGGACACGTGTGCGTAGTTCTTGGAGGAACCGAGCGTCGTGGCATAACCATCCAAATCATAGTCGTCCTTTACAGCTGAGGGTATTCCATCAAGTGGCCCGAGGGGCTTCCCCGTTTTGTAACGCATGGTCGAGGCTTCCGCCTGCTTCATGATCAGATCAATCTTGATCTCTGTCCATGCAATTGAGTGTTTGCCAGAGTGAGGCTCGTCTCGACGAATGAGGGGCAGAATCGATCGGACGACGTCGGTCGGGGTCAGCTCCCCGGACTGGTATAATGCCCTATAGTCGGCGACAGAATAGAGTGGCAGAGACCTCGAGGACTGGGAGGGTTGAATCGTTTGCTTGAGCGTCGGCAGAGTCTGACCCCCTCGAGCCTCTGCCTCGGCCGTGGAGATGGGCAGAGGAATGATTGTAGGAGCATAGTGCGGTTCGTAATCGACGAGATGAGCGTGAACATTGCGCAACGATGCGAAACCGGCATTCTTCCAGGCCATCTCGCTGACGAATCGAAACCGTTCCATCCTGGAAACAATCAGTGCCCATCGACAAGGAACATGGTCGGAGATGCTCACACTACAGCTGCTATCGCAAGGATTGGCCCTCTGAGGACTGGATTTGGCTTCCTCTCGACCTCGTAGGGGACATGTGGCCTGCAGCAGCACGGTCAGCTTCAGGTCCAAAGGGAGATTAAAACATGTCAATTACCCTTCTCGTGGCTCTGGGTAGTTGAAGAACCTCATTTTAGGGTCTGACGCAGCCATCGTGACGGTCTGTTGTGGTTGCAGAGCTCAAGGTGAGCATGCAATTGAACTGCTGCTTGTCAAGACGAGATTGTTGAGGTTGTTGGCAATCAAGGTACCGAAAGTTAGGTACATTTTACTCCATACGTAGTAGGTGTCTCTTATTCGGAAGCGGCGGCCGCGGGGACCGACCCAAGGGTGGAAATCTCCCACTGACGCACCACATAATGCAGTCTTATCTGCACGTGCAACCTCCGAGAAACAAGATATTCATGTTGATATTTTTTTTTGCCGAGGGCCAAAACTGGTTTCAGATCATTGCTGCTCAGATCTACTCCGCTCGATTTGTGGGATGATGGGGCCGTTGTTGGAAGATCGACATCCTCACGACCGTACATAGCTCTGGTACCGGTAGGGCGACACGGTGCCTGCGACGGCAACGATTAGACTGTGTCTCGTCTCTTGCGTTGTTCAAGCAAATGGCTAAGATTTTCGTATTCGCGCTCGTGTCGGCGTTGATGTGCAGTAAAGTTCCCCCCGAGGACTTTCTCCGCTAGAGGAAAATGAAGGAGAAGTGATATCGAGGGATTGTCGTCGCTCGCTCTTTGGTAGTGCAGTGACGTGAATGAGGCGCGTGCGAAGACGCCAAACAGTAGCGCGTGTACTTGTATACGTTTTACCAGTAGTGATTATTCCCATCGTCGCAAGAGATCGGAAGCTGGCGTCCAAGGGATCCACAAGAATCAAGACCTACCCTGTGATCATGAAGTTGGATAAAAATATCAGTATTCGATACATGTTTGTGATATGAAAACGACATTTTTTTGTGAATGTCTCATTATAATAATGGACTGAGAACACCATTTTAGGCTCAGTATAGTTGAATAATGCCTTTATTTCTTGGCGGTACTGAATTAACGCGATTCATCGAATGTCTTACCATGAGTTTTGCTCCCACTCAACTAATCCAGCCCGGCATGCTGACTGGCTAATCTTCTTATTTCCCCTCCTACCCTCAGAGCTGCTTCTTAACCAAATTCGACTCCTCATCTTTCTCCAGGGTGTCTCTGCAAGTGACCAGAAGACTGGCGGGGTGCTCCGGTCTGAACCCCTCGTCAAGGCAACTTGGAATCAGCTGCACATGCAGGTCTTTCCTAAGCGAGCGAGGACCCTAATAATCGAGAACTTCTATTCTTGGCCTGGCTTATTCTAATTAGTGGCGCAGTGCCCCGTACACGGTCTTTGACGAAGCTTAGAGAATAACGTATACCGATATCACTCACATATTGCATACGCATGGGGTGACTGTTGACCTCATGACCTAGAAAACGTGGCAGATCCTACGGGATTCCAATACCACCTTTTGATGCGACCCAAGCACACCTGGATTCGGACGACAAGTCCACTCCAACAGCTTCAAACCCTCTCATGTCAACGCGCCGCTGTCATCACAGAGATGCTGACAGTAAATGAGGACATATTTGACCTCTCTCCCCGCTTCAATTCGAGTCCGTGATAATTGTTAGCATAATTGTTAGCGCCGACTCTGACAAGCCGCCACCACCACACGACTTGCTATTCATTACCCCAGATCTGACCCCCCGCTAGCTGCCACGCTAACGTTGTGCGGTGATCCGGCCTGGCCAAGCCGAAGCGATTTTGTCTTGTCCGATACCACCATCCAGGTCAGTGATGGGGTTGATTCTAGGCACCAAAACTTGTCATTGGCCACCGTCTGCGATTCTGTTAGCAAAAAAATATTGGATGTTCTTCTGTGCCGCAATACGGGTCTGGTGATTGAATCCTTCCCTGGATGACCGGATGAGACGAGCAGTCTTGCTTATAGACGGACGGTGTTTTTGCCCGGAGTTCTCCTCGGCTTGGCAACAATCCTTCTTGTAATACCTTCGCTTAAAGCTGTCAGCTTGCCAAGATGCGCCATTGTCGGGAATCGGACGGCTTTTCGGTGGCAGCAATTGATAGAGCATTTGCCGTCGGAGAAAAAAAAATGTTTCGACGTCTTCTGGTGGGCCTCTTTTTTGCCCTCCGTCTTTAGGGGTAGTAGATCAGCATCGCTCGGTAGCCGGAACGATCTTATCAGGGAACATGGGAGTAAGGCCTGTATCGGGAAGATGCCCAAGAGACATTGTTCGCAAAAATAATACTGTAAACATGACCAGGTCTCGCAGCAAAGGCGATACTGCCATGATTCAACGCCATCATGACGCGGGACAAAGGGCTGTTCTGGTGAGCAGCGATAGCTCCAAGGTCAGCGCTAAAGGCCAGCCCTGCAACAAAATCATATTTCACAATAAATCGACCCATTCGCAGTCTACAGCAGACATGCGCCGCAACTGGTCTGCCTGCTTCGGGAAGATGACCTTATGGCGTGGAATTTGCCATGCGATTTTTCGACTTTCGGAATCTAGTTCATGATGCCGGGGAGGGTCGTCGACCCTTTGTCCAGGAGGAGCAGGTGATTCTCCATGCAAGGGTCCCACGACCCCAATGTGTCCAATGTGTCCAGACCCTTTTCATCTTTAGCTTGCCCACAAACAGAAGGTGGGTTGTGAATAGCTTCATTTTGAGCATCTCGTCAAATGTCCAATAGCGGGCATTTTTCTTTTTGCTATACATCGAGCAACTTGACATGCTGTAAGCACCGACTTACTTTCTCCATCATGCCAAGCGTCTTATGCCTGCGCTTTCTGCCTCATATAGACACTCGAGTAAGATTGCAACGTTGCAATACTCACCTCAATGCTGAGCTGGATCAGGCCAGAAACATTGGGGTCATCGTGAGACTTGTAGAGGCCGCTGAGATGTATATAAGCGATGGTTGAACGCCGCTCATGTATCGTAAAAGAATCTCCCAGGCACACCGGTTTAATTAGATCTGAATTCAAACATGGGCCAACGTTCTACTCTTCTCACCGCCCTCGTCGGCGCCGTGGCCATCACGACGACCACTGCTCTTGCCATAGAGGCCAAGAATACCCCAAAGAACCTTTTGGGCTTCGATGAAAATTTTGTCCGTCCCCTGGCGGCCAGCGACATCATCCCAGAGGTCAAGGTCTTGGAGTCGTTCGACTTCAACGAAACGGCCATTGTCGCCGAGCCCCTCGATGGGCCCGAGGAAGCGCTTGAGAAGCGCTTCATCAACGGTGCCGACGATCGCTACCTGTACAGCGATGTAAACTACCCCTTCAGCGCCATCGGAAAGCTCGCGTGGAACAACGGCGTCTTCTGCTCGGGCGCCCTCGTCGGCCCGCGCCACGTCCTGACGGCCAAGCACTGCATCGTCAACGGGCAGCCCGGCAGCTTCTCTCCCGGGTTCGACAACGGCGCCCGGTTTGGCTCCGGCGCCATCACCACCATCATCACTTCGGGGTACGAGTGGGGTAGCCCGTGCGGGTTCAAGGGTGACTGGGCAATCATGATCCTCGACCGTCGTCTGGGCGATGAGCGTGGGTATTTCGGCGTCAAGCTCCCTGAGCATTCCAAGGTGGACCAGCCCATCTTCCACCACATCGGATACCCCGGCGATCGCGACAACGGCAACAGGCCGTACCGCACCAACGGCAACACCATCCAGGGATTCCGCAGCAACTGGGACTGTGACCAGTAAGTGATTTGATTATCCAGCTCGAGATTGACCACCCCCCGCTGACTATTTTAGGTACGGTCCCTTCTACACTGATACCGACTGCATGGGCGGCCAGTCCGGCGGCCCTCACTGGGAGGTCGTCAACGGTGACCGCTACATCTGGGGGACTCTCTCTGTCACCTTTGATGGAGGCAATGGCGTCGCATGGTCTGGCTGGGGTTCCGGCGAACAGATGCTCGATGCTGTTCTGCGCGCTCGCAACGACTTCCCTTAGAGAGAGAACATGCGTCAAAGTAGTCAGTTAGAAGATATTAGGTCTGATCAATATCATGGTGGAAGCCATTGTCTGATGCTTAAATATGTCGTTCCTAGTACGCAGGTGCAGAATAATCCTCGTGACGGAGTGTTGTTGATGTTTAGTCAGTAAAGCGTGATAGAAATGCGGCAGACGTGGAAGTGCCGGTAATGGCTTTTAAGCACGCGGCTTGTTCGGACAAAAAGAAAGTTTAGAGTTAAAAAGATGGGATAAAAGTTTATAGATATCAAAGTGACCGGGGCAAAAAAGGGCAAAAAAACAGGTCTCGGAGGGAGTCGAACCCTCGCTGGCGGAATCAGAATCCGCAGTCATAACCGTTAGACCACGAAACCACTGATTTTCGGTGGCGAGCAAGCTAAACATACCAGTATATATTGCTTTCAATCAGGACTGGCTAATTTTCACATGCTGATTATTGCGATGCGCATGTCCAATATACAGTAGAGTATGGTGCATATTAGGCCTTCTCAGTTTGTGGCGACGACCGTCAGTCAATCTTGATATCCGAGTCCAGGATGCTATAGCGGTGCCGCCCTTTTGTAACCCAGCTTCCTAGCGACTATGAAATAAGCAATGTGATTGAAATCAGGAGAGATGAACTGATTGCGTATAGCACCGCGACAATCTCGAACTCATCACGACGTGCTTCATCCAACGGCACTTTGCTGTTATTTTTTTTGCTTACGAGGCAAACGCTTGCTTGCTGGAAGCTAGTAGTCGAACAAGCCCCTTTTTATCGATCATATTGTCCCAAACTCAGTCCGCTTTCCTCTCACATTGTTTTGTCTGGATTCAAATCATGCCACAGTCCCACTTTATGATCCAGGCTGTCCAGCTTGAAGACGTACCAACCGTTTGCCCAACATATGCTACAGAGTCTACCAGAGTCACTCAGGAATCCAAAGCACGTCGTGCTCAAAGGCTGTCTTTGTTCTCGGAATCTCTGCGTCACCTGATTATCGAGGACGTGATGTCGTCTCGCGAAACATGTGCATCCGAATCGTACAACACCACTACGGAGAACCATGAAGCGACTTTGCTGAAAATTGGGGATTTACCAAGGGCATTCGTATAAGAGAACAAAACCGGGGCGCGAATGACATTCTACTACCGTTCAAGATGTATATCGTATCGCAACATAAAACGGGCTGAGCCCTTACAAGTAATGGTATAGATCCATGTTAGTCTCAGGACGACCCATACCCCAGCACCGTTTTTACTTCTTCTCCGAGCACTCCAAGATCCGCCTTGGTCTCTGTCATCAAACCATATGTGTACTTGATGCCACGTCGTGACCCGCAGGCTCTGCCTTGCTTACTATCTTGTCCCATGGTTTGATCAGCTCACTATAAACCGTACACTTTGAATAATTCCAGAGTACCGGCCCCCGGACACTTCACATATACCACGAGGCATCCTGTTTCACACAAACTCACCGTATAAAGACGCATGCTCTTTTTTCCCCATATAGAGTTGGAGGGGTTATTACATTTGGATATATCAATGGAGACTGCGTCTTCATTACGGCAGTCAGCGTCAGCGAGGTGGCCATGTAATTGAAAAATGTAACATCTCTTCTACCGCACTTGGGCAGCCTCGGTAAACATGTGTGTCCTTCGGCTATGCACAGTCGTTCACTATTGGTCGAGGTTCATGATCACGGTGGCGTCCTTTGGGATGGATCTATGGGGATACTTTGAGGAAAGGGGTTGCAGCAGGCAGCCACATGTGATGGCCATCGTGCGACTCGGGTCTAGATCATGCAAGAGGTAAGAAAGTGCGAGGCTGACATTGCAAGGCGGGTGCGTTCAACCGGGGGGGGGGGGGGGGGGGGGGGGAGGGGGGGAGGGGGGGGAAAGGGGAAAGGGGGGGGGGGGGGGGGGGGGGGGGGGGGAACTCTTGATTGCAATATTAGGCGAAATAACGAGCACCGTAGACATCAGATGATTCAGTCCTGCATCAGGCGGCGTGTTTGTTCTTGGCTGCGTGTGAAAATGCATGCATGTGGAGTAATAGGAGTAATATTGTGTTGACGAGATTGAACTTTTTCCGTCACATTACTTGATGGAATTATTTTTATTAATATGACCCCTATCTTTATAAGCGGCCTTGCATGGTTGATGACTTTGGTGTAACTTGTACGGACTTTTGTGCCGTCATACTGCCGCCCTCCTTCGCCGTGGCTTTTGCGTGATGGTTGCACAGATCTTTCCTCTTTCAGGAACATGAATCGACGTTTACGACGTGCTCTGTACAGGTCATGAGATGCACATCAACATGCATCGCTAGAGACACTGTGGCTCTCCTCTATAGTGTGATAACTCTCCCTTCTTGCTTGCTTTTAGTAGTATATGAAGGGCAACCGTTTGTGAATTACAACACAATAAAGTGAAAACAAAGATAGAAGAGGTACTATCTGACGCTGGCTTCAAAGTCGTCAGACGTCCTCGACGCCTGTAAAGAGAGGTTGCGCTCGAACGTAAACACTACATCTGAAACGCTAAACGAGAGCCATAGGATCTAATGGCGTGATGTGGCGTGCAAATCGGCCGAGACATTTTGCACGCCGCCTCTTTGATGCATGTTGTTGGTCATGGCAATGGAAAGAGGAGAAATCGGACAGACGGAGAATCAAGGTTGTTCGAGGCTGGCGCACGCGGCAGGACTTTTCTTCCCAGGGCCACCTCAGCTAGGATCTTGGCTTTCCGTTTTTTCCCCCAGTCATGCCAGCAGCCTGTTCCGACAATAGACAACCCTGTGCAGCAAGCTAGCACATTGATCAAAGGCAATCATGCTCCAATGGCCTAGAACACCGCAAACCCCTTGTGCAACGAAAACAGTGACCCGAAAATAAAAGTCCGTTGAAATCATCACAAAATGAGCAAACACTATTACGGACTGTCGGCACCGAGATGTTTATTACGGGCAGATAAATGACCCGAGGGGAAAACAGGGGGCACCGCCTCGAGGAGATCCCTGCTCCGCATGTCCTGTGTGTAACACACAAATGCAGTGCTGCGCTGTTTGCGAGCAAGAAAGCGTGAAAGAATATAGATCATGTACCCCACAGTGGCGCGCAATGCAGCATGGCATGTGGTCTAGACGGTTTAAAAGAGCGGAAAACGTGAAAAAGAAAGGGTTACATTGGTGATGAAAGCCTGTGTCATCTCGCCTTGCATTCGGCGTGGACGGTGCATATACGCCCATCAGCTGTGGCCAACATGTGTTTATGTTGTGTGAACCCAAGACAAAGGGCAGGCACACCTCATCCTGCCACATGTTTCTAGATTTTTGCGGGGTTGTGTCAAGGTTGGATGGATGACGCTCACGAATGCCCATTTTGGAGGAGAATTCTCACTTTTATAGTTTGTCATGTAATAACAGGTTTTTTTAATAGGCGTCCCCGGAACTCGGTCGCATTTACACTACTTGGGAAATCCTCGATAGTAAACAAGGTTCATTCGATGAGAAGTGAGGTCGACTCGATATTGTCCGAGAGGAGATTGCGCCTTTCCGCACTCTATTTTTTTCAGCTGCCCCACGCGACAAATTAAACTTGACTGTTCATCAAACTGCAGGCAAGAGCGCATCGTCAGCTTCATGCAATATAAAACCTTGACTGTGCCTCTCCAAAGCTCGCACAAGTTCCGTCTTCGGAGTGTTTTTCCTGCTAGCCCTTCTTTCTTCCTCTCCCCCCGCTCCCGACCGGCTCATCGTCAGGCCAAGACTGCGGCGTAGCAATAAAGTTCAATGTTTCCACTGCCGGGGGACCCAGTGGAGCAATACCCTCTGCACCCCTGGGACCCAATAGAGTGACCGTCAGCGGAAACGAAGGGTAGAGGGTCCCCCCCCCCCCCCCCACCTCCATCCTGGGATTTCTTCGCTTCGTCGGCAAAGCGTCTGGGGTTTCGTTCAAAACGGCCCCCCTCCGTTGCGCTCGTCATTGGTCGAGACCCATAAGCCGAGACGGGCGCTAGAGAACTGGGAAATTCTGTAGGCTTACTGTCAGCGACGGCCCGAACGGGTCTGCCGCCACTTTCCGAGATGGAATTCTCCGCAACGGTTTTCGCACATCGATGTTACTCTGCTCATTACTATGCATTAAGACTTTCGGACTTATTTTTATTTGCATCACTTGATTTATTTTTTGCTTGAAACGTGGATGAAGGAATACGAATGAGAAAAAACAATAAGCAAGAGAAAAATTGCCATGTAAAGTCTGCACTAATAGCTTTCCCCGGATTTCTAGTCGTTAGCTCAAGGGTCTGCCGACGTTTACAACGCCCTTTTACGAGAACTATTGAAGTCTAAAACTTGCCGGCCAGGAGGAAGCTTGCGAGTAATTGGCTACCGAGTTTGTTTTGGGTGGTCAGCAGGTCTTCTCTCTTTCGGCTCTTCATCTAACAACCGTGTTTGCGGTTGTCCAGGAAGTGGCACTTGAAGGGGCGCTTTGGCGAAGTCTTTATGCATGATTATAACTGTAATGGTGGTCATCAAGAGCTCCCATAGGCCATATACACGCTGCTTATGCATACTGTTTGAACCGAATGCCCGACCTCCTTTTTCGTGACCGTGCATTGTGTTGGCTCTCTGTATTTGCATCATCATGTGTAGTCTATCACTTTACCTGTAGGTGGTAATAATTATAATTAACCAATTCCATGTAGAGAACAACGCGGTTACCTTCCAATGACAACATGTAGTACAATTGCTGATCAATTTAAGGCCGGAAGAAGACAAAGGATGAAGCAAAGCAAAACATTGGGGGCTAAAGAGAGAGACCGGGCGTTCTGCGTTATCCCTCACACCAATAGCTATTTAGATGGACTTGAAGCAGCATGTACGAGTTACTGAGAAGATTTGTGGGGGAAGGATCGTTTGTAATACCGTCTCATGCGCCAAGGCACGACGCCGTTTATTCGATCCCTTCTAGACCTCGGAGTCCCAAACATCATTCACATCAAAGGTCCCCATGTCCAAAGTCCGGCCAATGTATCTCATCCTCTTGGCTTGCAGAGTCTAGGTCCCTCTTCCATATGAGCTCAGCAAAGAGGTTGTAAGACGGGGTCAAGGAGAATCCCGAGCGAGGTAGAGAGGACTCTCTCGACAAGTATAAATAGGAGTCGAATCTCCCCTTCTGAAATCCAAATCTTTTCTTTCCTCAACCCATCAGCTCATCCAGCCTCCAAACAACAACTCCAAAGCTACTACAACTTTTTAGTGTTTAAACACCCCCCTTTCAATCATTCAAAATGAAGTCCGTCCTTGCCATGTTCGTCTTCGCCGCTCTGGCCATGGCTGCTCCCGCCAATGAGGATGTCCAGGCTGTTTCCCAGTCCGACGTCTCTCCCTTTGAGAACGAGATGACCATTTTCAATGGTAAGAAGCCATCTCCACCTCCCTAGTGAAGAAAGAAGAAAAGCTAACATTGTTATAGGCGAGGTTCAGGCTCAGGCCTACTGCGGTGGCTACTCCCCTGCGGGCTGCAGCAATGCTTGCTACTGGCTCGGATACCGTTGCTACGCCTGCCGCGCCAACGACTGCCTCTGCACCAACCAGGGCTGCTAAACGGTTTTGCCCCCCCGTCGCCGCCGCGAAAGAAGGTGTCTCGAACTGTCACCTCGCGGCCGCAATTACTCGTCAGCCATGGAAAACCCTTTTGCCCTCCTTTTTCTCTCTTCCACCCTGGAGCCTTGGTGGTTGTTGGTTTTTGGATTGCTTTTGACCTTCGGGAAATTTTCAGCAACATCACCACCCCCGATATGGTCATTTTGTTTGTTTGGTGGCAAGGCCATGAGCTTTCTTTAACAGTCGCTCATTTATCGACGCAGAGACCGAAATGAAAAAAAAATCCCCTTTGGCCCTAGTAAAATTTAGAAAATCCAAAAATAACAATTGTGGCCAAATAAATACTTGCCTATCATTTGTGATGAGTGAAAATATGTCTGAATATCTGCTCATGTTAGATGAGAGTAACATGTCAATCTTCTTTCACAGTCCTGCTAAGAGTGATAGTCCTCAAATCTTCACCCCTTATCCGACTGGTACCCGCTAAACAGGATTCTTCACAGACGCGTGGCCGGGTCATTCCATACTAAACTTTTGCGTACTTTGATTTGTCAACAATCAAAGAGTTAATGAGCAAGGTAAATAGCCCTTCAAGTTTTTGGCATTGAGCACGATGATGTTAGAGCGCGCCTTCCACGAGAACACAAGTGACTTGTCACCCCCTCTGATACGTACTCCGTACATATGTGGGAACATCGTCGACCATATCCAAGCGTTCAGCAACTCACCTGTTTGCTTCCATTGAGGAGGCCCTGGCCAATACAAACAAGCCCTAACAGAGGGAATTGGGATGGTTGGCTTGTCGAGCATCTCAGGGCCATATTTTGGAAATCATCCACATCTTCTTCAGCCAGGTTAATTGTTAAGGAGACAAAGGATTATTGGGTTGGTGGAGTGCTGCGAATGTGGAATCAGCCTCGATACGCTAAAGCTACGAGAAGCACGCTAAAGCTACGATCTCCCGAAAGCCACGGCAGATCAGTGGATCAAGACCCATAAGCTTTCAATTCAACATGAATCTCGCTTCAGCACAGAGGGCAAGAGATGCCAGTGGTTCCTAGCTTAAGAGGATGGCGACTGTGCCTGGCGAGATGCGATACAAGACTTTGCCAGCATCGCCGAATTTACCGCGTACAACACTGAAACTCTACATGCCGTCCAGAAGACCGTCGTCTTTAACATCCCCAAGGCACCATTAGATGCCATGCGAAGGGAGTTTCAGTACTGGTATCCGCTAGGCATGAGAGCTACCTAGCGTAGTAGGTGGCGAGGTTGTTGTACTGGTTGGCCTACCGGAGGTTCAGTTTGGCAGTGAGGAGATCCGGTGGATCGGTCAAGATCAGGGTATCGATCTCCAGTGTCGGTGATGGTGTGGCGGTGGCCCGGAATTTGGGTCTACTGGAGGGGAGTGTCGGGGCCCGAGGTTGGTGGTGGTGTTGGGGGGAAAGGAGGGAAGAATAGCCCGAAAGGGTAATGGAGGGGGAAGGATATGGGAATGGGAATGGGAATGGCGGGGCCGGGGCGGAGGGGCTCCGTCCGTTGGAGGCTGAAAGGAGAACGGCGGCAATGGGGGGAAGGCGGCAGCGGAGGGGCGGGGAATCATAGTAGTCCCGTCAAGATTTAGAGTCCGCAGTTGATCCGCTGGAGTTGCCATCGCCTCCACTGGCAGAGCTATTACCACCGCTAGTTGAGGTATCGTTGTCACCTCCTTTGGTTGAAGCATCATTGTCGCCTCCGTGTTGCCGCCGTATCTGGTGCTTTCGCCACCGTTACTGTAGCTTGGGCTGGAGCTCGCGTTATCCAGATCGGCATCGTTGTCAGGTTGAGCGTTGGTGTTCTGATCGTTATCGTTGCTCACGTCATGTAATCGCTCAATTCGCTGGTATTGCTGAGATCGTTGGAACTGCAGACGTCGTTCTTGTCGTCACTCTTGATGTCGTTGGCGTTGCTGAAATCGCTGCAGTCGCTCAAAAAAACTGTAGTTGTCCAAGTTGTTGCGCCGCCGTTGCCGTGGCCGTTGAACTTGTCGATGTTGATAGCGATGGACTTCTCCCCGAGCCTGATGCCTGGGATAGTCAGGTTGTCGTTGATGACCACAGATGAGTCGGTTCCGGGTAATTAGATGCTCCGCCGGCAAGGTCAAACGTCGCATACATAGGTCGGTTTCGGTGCCACAGCATATTTCCCATTAGCACCTGCCTCCTGAACTTCATTCACCCTGTGCAACAGCATCGCCAGCACAGAAGGTACCAAGGTTCATGTGCGCAGTGCCTACAATGGCAACATCAATGGCCACGGAATGATGGCGACATACGTTTGCGTCGCGGCCGAATGGCTGATTGAAGTTGGTCAATCGACACCTGCTCGGCAAAGCTCGTGAGTACCACCGAAAAACGCACCTTAATGTCTACACTATATTTGATCAAGGGGTATAGCCAGCAATGATTAATTTCAAAGGATCGCGACCAGGAGCGGAATCCCCGAAAGATCTCTACATCTCAGCACATCACCGACTCGAGACGACGTAAACAGTAATTAATGATGAGTATCCGAAGGTCACTCACATTGTATTGTCTCGCGATGAATTCATCTACCTTTCACCTCTCATTCCTATACTCTGTGCACAGAGTATGACGACCACCTGATTAGTCCTCATTCTCAGCAGTGTAGTCATGTTCGTTTCCTCCCCCAGATTCGGCACACCAATCCTCTGGGTCCTGTACCCATCCATCCTTGTCAATATATCTTGCCGTCTTGAGATCCATGATGATCCATCGGACAGCCTTGTAGAACTTGGCACCAACCCTAGTCATGCCCTCGCGTCTTGCACTGTCCCTGATCTGAATGGGTAGGCCGCATACATCGGCCAAGGTCTCGAGAGCCCACACCCGGGATTCATACTCCGCGCCCAAAGATGTCATGTCGTGCTCGTAAAGCCACTCGGCGATATCCCTCTTGGTCGCCTGACACAGCCGCATGTGTACAGAGCCAGAGTGGGAGGTGCGGAGAAGTGCCGTGAACTCGTCGACGGGTCTCCCGCATATGGTCTGCGTAGGATTAGCACATCTTTGCTTTAGCCAACGAAAATTATGATGTCGAATCGCAATTACGTACCTTGGGATCGGTATGGATGCACATTGTGCGATTCTTGGTTGACGGGTAAGCGCGTTGGTAAGGTATTGTTTAGGGCTTTGGCGCTGCGATCATTGCTCTTTGCTTGTATCGAGCAAGATAAACAGGGGAACTTGGTTGCTATTGAGCGGAGGGGAGGGAGACCAGTTATAGGAGCAAGAAAAATACGAAGTCGGTCTTTTAAGTGCCATGTTTGTGGTTACCGCATGCTCTTCTGTTCACAGCCCGTTACCACTGCAGCATCCCGTCCCGTCGTTTCGTTGCCGATGAAGCTGTGAATTGGAAGGAGAATGACGCAATATAGTTTGAATCCAACCATGCTTAGGAAAATTCAATGTAGAAATCGAGAATGGAGTAAAATTAATAAATGAGTCAATGAGGTACGATTGTCAGCTTCATTGCCTAAATCTTCTAGTCAAACAATACGGAATTGTCGCCCCATCAATTCTTTCTTCACTGCGGCTGATTATCAGTGCCCTGCCAGGATGTGATATGGAATAGGTGATATGAGCGACCATGAAGTAAAGTCTGACAGCTAAAGATTTGACTGTGATTACTCATTTGGAGTAATGAAGCTGTGAATTAGATGTTGGACAAGGCATCATGATCGAACAATTTTGTGAGAGATAGGTGAAATATGCAGCTTGTAGGTTTTGAGGAGAGATCTAGGCACATGTAGCCACTGGATATTCTATCTTCTTACGAGTGATGTCTTATTAATCGCTATTCGCTGTTATCTGGTACGTTATTCTGGTAAAGTATGCTAATGTACAGGGTAACGATGGATGCCACCTGGGCCAAAAGACGAAAACTGAAGCACCCAGTGGTGTGTTGTGCTCCTTCCTCAGCCCCGCCCCCACGTTGACTTCGGCAGCCACGCAGCGAGTGAAGAGAGGGGGGGGGGGGGGGTTGTGATTGAACCAGGAGGCTTCGACGGGATGTCAGATGGCGGGCATATTTCCAATTAGAGCCGGTAGAACCAGTACATTGATGAAACAGCCTGAAGAAGTGAAGGCATGTATTGTGATGCTTTGCCTTTTTCGGCAGCCAACTGCCGCTTTGCCAGGTAATTTATGACGTGTTTTAACCTCGGAAGGCGTGCAGGTTAGAGGCGCATGTTCAATTTAAAGCCACCTGGTAGGCTTAGACTGCGGCGCCAAAGTCGTCTAGGGTGGGCAGGAGCTACCTTCTTTCCCGATCACGATCCAAACATTGACAGCATCATCTTCTTACCAACCTTCCCAGGCATCTACTCATATTCATGATGCATTTCACATACGCAATCACTTCTTGAGAAAGATTCTTTGACTATTATGGATATGATTCAATTGCTCCTACTTCCCAAATATGGCTTCCTTAACCCACCCGGATGGCTTCCCACCTCCAAGGCATACAGCACCCTGTCGCGGTGGTTACCACTCAGCTCTCACTGAGAGAGCAACATATGGCTTTGAGGATAAGGCGATGCGAGGTCGCAACCAAGGCTCATAGCCTGCTTCCAGGGTCAAGGATGCTTGCCGTATGACTGATGCTATAACCAATGATTTGACAGAACTGCCAAATTTCGCCGTCCTACATGAGCCAATGCTGGAAGAATCGCACCATTGCTACGCTTATGGCTTGACCATATATGCACATCTTCTGCCTTGGCGTGACACAGGGCGAATGCGCAAATCCACCAAATGGCAAGGTATACTGGCTGGCGTTCTGAGTGTTCAGCGAATCACTCAATGTCAACAGCAGCTGTAGGGAGCGAACGCTTCCCAGATCATATATAATCCGGGGCATTCTATTTTTAGGGTTCAGTTTTGGGATTGCGGAAGTTCTTCATCTTCAATCCACAAATAACCAACAGGCCATCATGGATCCGCTCTCCATTGTCGCCTCAACTATCACCTTGATTTCAGCCGCGGGCACAGTAAGTCACATGTTTCAGAATGATGTTTCAAGTCAAAATGCTTATTCTAACTCGCATTTCATAGGTTGGAATAGCGCTTGGCACCCTCTCACGCTCTTTCAAAACTGCGGACTCGCGTATCGCTAGTCTTGGTGCTGAGGTCGCCAATCTGAAAGCCTTACTCGAGTCGATCAATAAGAGTCTCAAGGGACGTCGGGGGAGAGCCCTCAGCACGGTTGACGATGGGATCTGGCACCAGAGCGACCTCGCTCTCGAAACCTACCAAGTGACACTTGATGAGCTGGCAGCCCTCACTGCCAAGATTTCCAGGCCCAGACCCTTTGCCCGGAAGACATGGCTCATGATAGATCTCAAGACATATGGTGATGATCTCATATCATACCGTGATAAGATTCAGCACGCGAATTCTGGCCTGCAAACTATCCTTAGTGTGATCCAAGTGTAAGCATATCATGTGATTCGGCAGACAATGAAATTAACCTTGCCATAGCTTCTTGTCTCAGGAGCAAAATGCATCACAGGAGATAGTGATCAAAAAGTTGAGCGACCTAAATAAATCAATTGAAAGGGCTAGTCAAGCCGCAGCTAGGCCAACAGGAGGCTTCCGCAGCGCTGAGGGCCACTCCTCTGATGCTCGAACTGCTCATATCCTTCGGCAGCTTGCCAACGAGGCAAGGAGATTCCACAGCAGCGCGAGCTCTAGAGGCAGCACAGTACGTAGTGGCCAATATGGTTCCGCCTGGAGCTTGAACTCCAGCGTTGATCGGAGTTTGTGCGGCGACTTCCCCCCGTCTTCTCGAGAACGTGTCGAGCGCTTCGTCTTCGGCTCGAGTGCTCCCGCTTCTGAGATGCGATGTCCAGGATCAATCTGGCCGGCCTCTAGCATTGCCCCCACCCCTGGAGGGTCTTTCCGAGCTCCCTCGATCGCTACCCGAAGCAATGTGCTTGCGAAGCACAGTGCTGATTATGCGGATATGAAGACGCAGTCCCTTCAAAGATACAGAAGGGAAACCATTGCAAAGATTAAAACCATGGATCTTGGGAGGGCAACTCTACATTTTCAAGAGATCTTGTCAGGCGAACATGAGTCATATTTGGGAAACCCAGAGTATCGACACATACGCCTTCGGCTAGCTCTTTGCTACATTCTTCAGGGGAAGTGGGGGCTGGCTGAGCCACTTGTGACGGTGCTCGCCAGATCCACGTCCAGCCTGGATGTCAACGTCTGCAATCTATTACACGCGCTTTCTTTGGCATATGTATCACATGGCCGCTTCGATGATGCACTCACCACTTGTAAGCAGGCTTTGCAAGGAAAGGAGAGACTCTGCAAGAGTCAGGACGATTGGGTTGAATGTCTAGAGACTTTGGGATTGCTCGCCACGATTTGCTATCGTACGGGACAAAGCATTCTAGCGGACAATATCCGTGACAAATTGCCCGAGGGGTATGGCTGTTCCGATCCACCTGATGAAGTATCCTTCGTCCGATCTCACCCTAATCTTCTTTTAAATATTCTGGGAAGCTTCATCCCGAGGCAATTCGCCCCACAAACTAATTACTCCAGCGGAGATGATTGCGGTGGCATTCCGAGAAGTGGTAGAGACAGTGGTCGCGAGCGGTTTGAGCTGCCACTGGCACGCGGCCTCGACGACGACTTTTCCGACACAGACAAACAAGTCGTGCTAACTATACCGACCATCGACGCTGCTGATAGGAGCAATCTACCGAGCTCAAGTACAGACGGGTCTCCGCATGGGCAAGGGGTAAACCAGATCCGTCATAAGCTAGCCAGGCGCCCTGCCCAGCGAAAGAGTCCGCGTGATGAGCTGTCCAAGTCGAAAATCCTATTCCACAATGACTTACGAGAAAGTCCTAGTCATCTAGATGCTGACCACGCGGAAAGCTGCGGCGAGGCATCTGAATCCACCTCATCATGGACCAATTCCTCGCGGGGCTCATCTCCAAATACATGTGTGTTTGGCCAGGCGAAAACTCAACGAGAGGAGTCTCACGAAACCTCGGGAACTACGAATAAGTCAACAGCGGAACTAGTCCATGAGTTAATGTACCAGTCAGATGGCCTTGAGGCTGTCGCAGAAGATGGATCATTTCGGCTCTTACGTGTAGAGCGGGTTCCGACTCCAGGATGCTCACCCTCACGACGCTTCAGTTGGGAGGAGGGACTGCATTCCGTCGATGCGTGCTCAGCGTCTCCATACCCCAGACAAGGGGGGTCACCACATACCAATGCTCTGGCGAATGAAGCTCAGCTTCAGAATACAGGCACCATAGGATTCATAGAACTTGAGGACACTTCACTACCCTCCGAGCTTAGTGACACGAGCCTTGGTCTTTTACAGATGGCAGAGACACAACTAGGGTTGGCTTCCATCAACACCAGCATAGGAGCTACGACTACAGCTGTGCTTAGAGAGCCGACTATATCTGATCTTGGAGATACTTCTATCCAAGCCCACATGGGAGCATCAGACAATAAAGGATGGAAAGAGAAAGCGATAGATCGGCCTAATTCCGATACTCCGCTTACAGACAAACCTTCTCGCGCGCCTCTGCCGCTTTTGGATATCCCTCCTCCCTCTTTCCTCGGCCTGGACCAGACAAGGGCATCTGCGTTTCTGAGGTGCTTCAGTCGCTCACCAAATTTGTTTCGTGTATCCATGCTACCTTTTATTGGCTCGATCTCGCCTAAACAGCAAACCGGCCTTAACGCAAAATCCTGTGTTGACACGGCCGATCCTAATCGACTACAATTCCATAAGGATGAAACACACAAAGGGAGCCAAGAGAAACATCGCAAGCTCAAGATGATGAAAATTATCATCCCAGAAAAACCTCCATCTGGAGACTTGCTAGAGGTGCAGAGAGCATTAGCAATTGTTCAACTCTCTGAGGTTTTGGCATCCTTGCATGGTTTGGAGGGTGTTGAGGCACTCCGAGCCAAGCATTCAAAGCTTCTCGAGCTGCACAGCAGGTTCAAGCGCGTCAGTAATGACTCATTGCTAATCAAAGACATGGAGGGAATAATAAAGTCCTTGGAGTCGAGGATAGAGGCCGGGCCTTGTACTGCTCCCGCTACAACCAGCTGCTCGACTCCGATGTCAAAGCTAGACGAGATCGATTCTTAAAGCGAGTACGGACAGCTGGGCCAAACGAAGGGGGGGGCAATCTTATATGTACATGACGCATTCCGAGCGATCACACACGGGCGTTGCGTATTCTACATTGTCAGGTGCTTCTTATAACACATATGGTGTTATTTATTCCATATATCCCGTAGAGCAGATTACTATACTTCGCCAAGTTGGTCTTTTAATAGCTACTTAATGACTTGAGAAAGAACCCCGTGAGACGATACTGATTCCATTCTTTCAAGCATCTACTCATCTAGCATCACCGTGCCAGTCTCATCCGACAAGACGGACTCGCATACCATGCCGGGAGCACCCTTAATTGGAACCGCAAGCCCTAGGAGATCTTCGAGTTGTCTATCTCTTAGATACCTGATGAGTCCATGAAGAAGGTGGGGCTAACGTCTTCGATATTTAGAGTTGGGCCCTCACGGCATTCATAAGCTTACATCTCTCCATTGTTGGTGCCAATCTCGAGGGTAGGGATCGAGAAAGCTGGTCTAGATCAGATAAGAAACCTTCAAGTAGGATAGCGGAGATGCTTGCTTGACGTTCTCTACCGAAAAGTCCACCGAGCATCAGCGTATTAGACCAGATGGAGTAGTTATTTAGGACACTCTTTGCAAAGTCTTGTATAGTGTCTCGTTGCCGTGCTACGTCCACTGGAGTCAGAGTCACAAATACTCTAGGCTTCAAAATGTTGGAGACGTCGAGCAACTTTGGCATTGAAATATGTCTTGGTTGCGGCTGACCAATACTCCATGCAGTTCAAACCTGTGACAAAGTATGGATGAATCGCTTTAGTTATGGCTGAGATGACAAGATCAAGAATTACAACTCGAGAAGGGAAATTTGAAGTTGTCTTTTCCGGTGTAGATAGCTAAGGTGGATGGTTTTATGCGCGTACTGCCCTTGAGTAATCTACACTCGACCTCTTATCTTGAGTTAGTAACCGTACATCATTTTCTATATATATAAGCAACGCAACATTCACGCAGGTCTAGGCGAAGGGAAGCAACGGAATTTAGGGTGGCTAGCATGGCTAGTCACCTGCGGTGAAGCCTGGGACTCCGATGACGAGGGGCTCTTGGAGTAATATGACCTGCCCCTATTGAATCAAGAGGACTGGATGGATTCCTGTGGCGTCTTTGGTAGAGGAGGCTCTGCCCAAATCTGGGCCATCCGGGAGGTCGCACTCTAACGGCGCATAAAGATGTTTATGCACGACAAGTTCAACGACAGTGTACGTCCCCTATAAACGAGCGGGACTAAAGAACACAGCAACTTGACTTCGCGATGATAAAAGAACAACGCCGTGGAGAGAGGGCACGATCCAGGAGTCAGCCACCACGAGTGTAGCATATGAAGACTAGAGGGCCTTGCTTCTTAATTCTCTCACGAGATCTCCAGGTCCATATAGAACTCCATGTCTCCTCGCATCTTATTATTGAGATCGGACGTAAAGGATAGTCAAGCGATCGGGGGAAGCGGCTGAGGGTCGGGATGTTTGTATCGTCGGACGCATCGTACTAGCATCTGGACTGGCTGTTGACGTGGCCGCGCTTTGGTCTTAATCTGAGGGCAAGATCGTTTGGTGGGTGATCAATTTTCCGTTCGGAATGGGGGCTTCTTCTCAAGAATCAGGGATGGCCCTCATGTTGACCTTTCGAAGAACAGAGAGCAAAAGATTTTGCACCTGGTGTTCGATCTCAGTACGTATAGAAACGCAGGGGCGAAGGCTCTTCTCTCTTCCCCGCAAGAAACAAAATCAATACCACGTCTGTTTTCGTGTTCGGAGCTATCGGCCGTAGGTTTGAAGAGCTTGGAAGCGATGCTGGAAGATGGAGTGTTGGGTAGGTATCGTGCATAAGTTCTAGCTGCAAACGTTACTTCTCTCGTTTGTGTCAATGCCGATGGTATATTGCGCGTCGGCATCTAAAGTCGATGGTTGTCGAGAAGCTTGGGTGTTCTGTAGGTCCTGACAAGCCGAAAGCTATTGTTCGCCAGTGACTATAATCGATTTCTCTCCTCACACATGGAGGACAGCCCTGTATTCTGCCGTGTCTTCTTGTCGATCGGTCGCGTTACGTTCGTAATCTACATGCCGTGGGCAGACATGAACCTAACTTGAAAGACCTCGGGGCCAGTAGGTATGATAGAGCATCCTTTTGGTAGATGTTGGGGAATCGTGTGCGTTTCGCATATTTCGAGGGCGGGATAGGGCCTGATACTAGGTCTCGAACACATAGTAGTATTCTCTGGTAAGTCAATACTGACGCAATGTAACAAAACTGAATACCTTCATAACTCAGAAACAATATGGTGGTCAAGCCTGGATCAGAGTACGTAGGAATTGGTTGCAGGAAATGGCCGGGCGATATCAAGAAGACTCCCTGGTGGCCTCGTGCATTCACTAAGGCTCTTGTAATTGTTATGTCGATGATTAACACTACAATCGGTCGATACAAGTACTTTGTGCCTGTACACAGCGAGCTTGTCGTCAGAATAAACGGGGGACTGGAGCAGAGTGCCCAGGGAAGGGAAGGAGTATCCGCCTAGCCGCCGTCTAAATGCCCCTGTGTTAGCGTCCATCGAACCCCTAAACAACAAACAGCTTACACTCGTCTTCAGCGCTTGGGGAAACCTGATCATCATAAAAGCGGATATGTGGCAAACTTGGCAAAAGTCATATCGCTTGGAAGAAAAGGCCCGACCAGTGTTCTCTAGCATTACACCATCACTTGAGCTATCTATCCTTGGCCCTAACTACGACTAGGACTCTTCACCTCTTCAGAGTCGACGAATCGAGAAGCTCTGACGGTAGCTATCACCGCTGATACATAGCCTCGAATTCAGCATCTTATTCTTGAGCTGGCATCGTCTGGATGTGCTTATAACAGTACCACGGCTTTAATTATTCCTACGAAAGCCGAGCTCAAGAGATTGATGGCAGGCATGGCGGCTACGACACTTATCCTTTCGTCACAACATCCAAATCTTCTGTTATAATCAATATACGGAGTACAGTTGCTCGCTATTCGCTGCTGACTTCTCTAGGAAAAGCGTATAGCCCACGTACCGATTCCGCTGCACGATCGCATCCTCAAAGCACTTCTCTTGTTCATCCAACAACATCTGAAATAGCTACCTCGAACTACATTCATCAGCAATATCTCAGTACGAGATATCACATCCAACCCTCGGTGAAATGGTCGGCAGCCAAGAAAACGCCATACTTGTAGCGACGACATGCAACGCGAGAACTGTCCTCCGATCGAAGTTTCATTTGCCTAGAGCAGTCCCTTTCGACGTCGAAATAGCAGAAGGAGATTATAATCGCCTTCGCATCGAATGCAAACATCATATGTAGACTCCGGCGCGTTTCCAGACAAGACACAAGGTTCATCCTAGCCTTCCGCTATCGCGTGCGAATTACCAAGCTTAGAAAACGCTAGCAAAACTTTATACCCCTACGACTCCCACGGATTATTTCCTAGTATCGACCCAAATACTAAACCCACCCTCTTTTTGCTCCGCTCTACGACATATTCATAAAGCTTCTCTCGCGTAAACTCTAAGCTCAGGAGAGTTTTATCGAACAACTCCTGCACTATCCAGCGTGTTCCTTGCTAAGCAAGTAACACCGCAGCCGAGGCTATTAATTGTCCTTTGCTTTATTCAACCTTTGATAAGCAATGCCAATCTGTAGAGGGCTCTTTTCTTTCAATAGGGATATCGTCATCGTCCGTAATCATAACTAAGACGATATTATCACGCAACATATGCAGCGCAAAGTAGGGAGCACTTGTAAAGTTCTAGTCTTGCATGACTCCATGACTAGGTAGTACATGCTTCGGAAGTTTGTTTCAGTGCTTTCTCGTAGCGACACATCTAGACGATTTGGCCTTGTCAGTCCGACCTGTAGAGACGGTCGGTGTTCCAACATGCTTACTTGTACATCCTAAGCACATCTACCCCGGGTCCGAAAGAGTCGAGATCTGGACTGCTTCCCAGACCAGACAAACGAGCTTTGAGCTAAGCCTTGGGACATTTGCGCCGTCCTCCATCCCTGATACCCAATTAGCCAATGCATTTACTCCGTACACCCAGCTGAATATCTCAGCTGCCCGGGGGAGAGAAGCCGCCCATGCATCGCCGCGCACTACCAGAAACTATTTATATAGTGAAAGCAGGCGGATTAATGATGGTTTGGGGTTAATGCACCAACTATTTGAACGCTACAGGGTTGACAATTTTATTATGCGTAAGCTAACCAAAAACTATAGGAGTAAGTGCCGAGTTTTTATCGATACCCAAACACGCCAGGCGTGATTACCAACAACACAAGGGCGCTTGAAATCGTGTGCGATTGAAATCGACCGTCCCAGACTCTCAACCGCTCAGGGAACTAATGACGGCCCGCGCTCGGGCTACGCCGGAAGCTTGACTATCGACTTGATGGCTTGACTATCGCGACCTCAGCTGAGCGCGGCGAAGCTGAATGGCAGGACCAACATGGACAATTCGCGGGTCTGGGCCGTCCCAGCAATGTGGTGTTGATTTGTGGTGCATGCCGCCGCCCTGACGATGACAACAGACGATGGCAACAGTTTATAAAGAAGAGGAGGGACGCGCTGGTCAAAGGCTTGTTCGTCACAAAGCATCCCATCTCCCTTCTCCATGCTGTCACCCACCAGATTCCTGCAAAGAGCCATGGCGTACAAGCCTACCACAAAGCACCCCAACGGAGCTCGTCTCCTGGCCCTAGACGGAGGCGGCGTCCGCGGCATCATGGCCCTGGAGGTCCTCAACGCGCTCATGGAGCGCATCAAGGAACGCAAAGGCCTCGCCGAGGTCCCCCGCCCGGCCGACTACTTCGAGCTCGCGGCGGGCACGAGCACCGGCGGCATCATGGGCATCATGCTCTTCAGGCTGCGCATGACGGCCAACGACTCCATCGAGCAGTATAACAAGATTGCGGAGCAGGTCTTTAGCCCCAAGATTTATGGGTGGAACATCGGCCGCGTTGTCGGCACCAGGGTTGCGGGCTGGATCAATAACAGCAAGACGCTGGTTCAGAATAGCCGTTTTGATGATGCCTCGATGAAGGCGGCCATCGATGGCGTTGTGGCTGAATTCGGTCTGGATAAGAAAGATCGGGAGCTCAAAGGCAATGCGCCTCTGCAGCACTCTGACGGCGGTAGAGTGTAAGTTCGAGAATCCAACCATGCTACGGCGGACGATGGCGGATCTAACCCATATCGATAGCTTTTGCTGCACCACCGCCCAGAATCGTGCTGAGACGGTCCTGATGCGATCCTACAAACATGACAATACCTACGTCAGCTCCATCGTCAACAATACCATGAGCCAGCATCAGGACAACATCACCATCAGTCTTGCGGCGCGAGCGACTTCCGCCGCGCCCACCTTCTTCCCCGAAGTCAGGTTCCCCGAGAACGACCCCAAGTTGACCTTTTGGGACGGCGGCCTGCTCAACAACAACCCCATCGACCAGCTCTGGTACTCGAGATACGAGCTCGTCGAGCCAGACGAGCCAGCTCCTCCCGTCTCCTGCGTAATCAGCCTCGGGACCGGCTACGTCAAGCCCGGCTCGCCCTCTGATTCGTGGTTCAAGCTCGCCGGCGTCGCGACCAATGTCATGGACTTTGCTACAAACACCAACGCCAAGGGCAAGGACTTTTCGCGGCACATGTCGCACATGAACCGACGGAGCGAGCACAAGGACACCAGGTACATCAGGCTCAACCCGTCTCTTGGGTTCGAGGAAATCGGGCTCGCCGATTACACGAGGATGAAGGATCTCCGGCGAATCGCCAAGAAGTACATTGACGATCCGAAGAACCAAAAGTCGATGGAAGATGCTGTGGATGCCATCTGTGCCTAGTCGTTTAGATACCCTACAGGTTTCAAGTGCTTTTATTTTTGGGCGTCATGCGATGATTATGCGAGGCCTCCTCCTTTCTGTTTGCCTAGATAGGCTGCTTAGTTCTATTAGAGAGACTTGTGATAATTCAACAGTGCAGCTTGTGTCTGATCAGATACATCAATACCAATAAACTGACTGTCTACTACGTACTTCCAACTCTACCATTGACCCCAGCTCCGTATGCCGCTTCGAAGAACAGTGCTCAGGACCCATCACTTTTGCGCATGCCACAGTCTCGAATCCCCTCGAAGCAACCCAAGGCCTCAAAGATGTCAAGAGCTGATGAGCAGGGTGTTGCGATTGATCAGGAAGGCTCGACAAAGCAACGGATAAGAGGTACTTGCTTCGTCGGGTAATTTGCATGTTGCTACATGTATTAGTAATAACACCCTTTCTATAAACGGGTCGCTACATCTTTGAGGCCTTGGCTGCTTCGAGGGCATGTGGTAACATCGCTTGATACATGTTTACATGCGCTGTCGCAAGGACATATGACCTCACTAGGTATGTACTGCCAGCTGGATTCAGCGATGTCGGCCATCAGCATACAAAGTCATGATCAGCGCCGCCGTGACCGTTATTGGCCTACCTTTGGTAGCAGTCGATGCAGCGTCGCTTCCTTTGGATATTACTGTGATTCAGCTTGTAGACGACGTAGCACCCTCCCCGCTGGAGAGTTGCCACGTCAAGGACGAGGCTGCGGGTTCTGGACAGTCGTTGGGGATCAGGAGATGGGAAAGAAGCGTCGAGGCACGCCATGTAGTTGACATACCGTACCATCCAGGGCCTCAAAATGGGCCGAACGACCTTGCTCGCATACACATACATGTTTCTCGTACGTGTCAAGAATAAAGCGACGCAAACTTGGAAGAAGCGCTAGCATGCGGAGCGCCAGGTCATCCACACCCTCAGCATAGAGAATGATGCATCACTTCCTGTAGCATCACTTCCTACGTTCCTCAAGATGTAGAGCTTGATAGGCGAGCAGAGCCTTGACGTGGACTACCTGACTGAGAAGGTCTCTGGGTGACTCATACAGTCCAGACGCCTCCTCTAATCGCCAAGCTTTATGCATAGCAGAGCAGATGGTTTGATTTTTTACATCAAGCAGCCGGACCACTTGGTCCGAGGAAGGAAAAGGAACAGTTACCAATGACTTGAACGTTAGACGGGGTCCATCTCGAAAGATCAAAGCTGAAAGAGGGGTAAAACAGCAGGGAACTGGGATGCGCTGTACTCTTCGATCGATATGATCGGCTTTTTCCCAGCACACAGGCGTCATATGTCTCCAGAAAAGGAAAGAAAGGGGACGGAAAGAGAGAGAAAGAGATGGAGAAACTGCGACCGGTGAGAAGTTGCATGAAATAATGGCCACTTTACGTATGATAGTAGTATCGTCATGCAGCCAAGAATTGCTAGGTGTCAACGAAGAAGCGCGCTGATTGGGCTTTCTTTTCTATATCAGGGCTGATATTAATGGTCTAGATCGATACAGGATATACAAGTAGAAAACTCCCCCTAATCTTGGTCAACGGCTGTCGTCGTGGCAAAGAGCCGGACATGGGTCACCCTGACCTCTCCCGCTTCCTCCAATACATATCAGGGGGGGCGGGTTAGGTTTCATTAGATATAAATCACTCCAGGGCTGCATATATGCACGTAGTACTCGAATAGGCAGCATGGGCCGCATGTACTAGACACAACATCATCGGCAGCTAAAATATATCGTCTCGCTTTCTCAAGCGGCCCGGTCTGTCCAGGTATACTAGACTGCCAAAGATGCATGACAACTCGGGTGGGGGGAAATACTGAAGATCATAGCGCGATGCTCTCATAATTTGCAGCTGATATTGCGGCAGAACAACGCGCCAGAATTAACCGACAGCTCAGGCTATGTCGTATGATGATCCATTCAGAAGCTTCCGTCTCCCCGTGCAAGGTTATTGCCACCCTCCTCCTGCCCCATCTACAGTAGAAATGCATCTCTTGCCGTTACATTTCAGGGTGTCAGTTATCGCAAAAGCATATTCTTTGTCGATAATATTGGCAGTTCGTTGTTGTTGTGTTTTCAACTGCATGGGTCTATTACATGATTGGGTAGGGCTGAAACTCTGGGACGATGTCGGCCGGACGCGGTGCCAGCGAACATGCGAGTTGTTGTAGCAGATCAGGACATTCCCATGTTGATGTTGTTGCCACCCTCCTTCAGCTTCAGATTCAGAGCCTTGCTCAGCATTGAAGGCTTAGAGTATTTGTAGTAAAGTTTGGCATTCCCACCACGGAAGAATTCACTCTCCTCTTCATTCCTATTTCCCAAGATATCATCCTCAACACAACTCTTGCTGTTGATAGCACGTTCAGCAACATCATAAATACCTTACTTGCATTTTCCCATTCTCAGACCAAGATGAGCAGCAACGAGTCTGTTACAAGCCAAACTCCTTCGAGTTCAACAGGCTCTGGAGATTTTGGACCAATTAAGTTGCGAGACCTAAGCCATTGCAAAAAAGACATTCCCGAGGTAAAACTGTACGATCCAGATCTCAGTCTACGACAGTTTGACTTGGGAGATGACTCGCAAGACAAAGCTTGCTTGCATAGGCTGCTCGACCAGGAGCAGCATACGATTTCATGTTGGCTGGAAAGTGTCTTGAGAAACGACACGAGGCCGACACGAGAACAATTGGAGGATCTTTACGATACAACTAAATAACTGTTGTATGCCCTTTTCCGCAAAGATTCGCAAGACTTGATCGGGGTCGTTGGCATCTTCATCCTATGCAAAAACAGGTGGCGGCGCCTCCACTTCTTCCTCAGGGAAGAGTTCCGAAGGCAAAGGCTCCCACAGATGGGATATGGATATGCCGAGATTGCTGTATCATGCGTTACGGGCATGTGGCATAGGCTTGGGCCTGGTGAAGAGGTAACCTTTATATGCGACGATGAGTTCGATCTGGGTTTGTCGCACGAGATGCTGATAGCTGAGGCATCAACGGCGCACGATCGCGTTGGGGAAACGTTGCAAAAGATTGGTTGGAAGGGACATGATCCAGAAGAGAATTCTGAAGAATTCGGCAAAATTAAGCATTACATATTTAGTGAGCCCCCGCGCACGATTCAATGGCTAGGTTAGATAATTGTTGAAAGGAGACTCATGCTCAGTTTCCACAAGGCTTTCAAAAGTTGGTGATGCAAAATATTGAAGCTGCTACTAACTATCCTACGGACCAAGCACGAATCACGTTTCATCTCATTGTAAACCATAAGCACACAACGAGCTGGACAACAGCAGCGTATCGGAGGAGCCTGCTCCTCGCCCTAGTGCCATGGCGAGAATGCTCTGACGGCCAGGTAGATGCGATTCAATAGAAGTAAGCTTACTAGCCATTCAGCTACAGATGCGTGGCAGTCTTCAACTCTTTTGCGGCAGTCTATGTGCAAGGTTTCATCAAGCCTCCCTCCCTTGTAACCCGTCTATTGGTAAAGGCCTAGACTTCTACGCCAGTACTGAATGGCGAATGACAAAGGGGGCAGGATGCGACATGCAGTCAACACTCAGAGTGTCGGATGACGGCAAGTGAGATACCTGAACATATCATCAACCACAGCTTCCAAGTATCCTAGTCCAACTGTCTCGCTCTTCGTTCTCTTTGGTATTTCTCAACTCGATCGTTTGTTCGGAATGCTCCTACCGCTGCTAATATATTCATGTCGCTGATCTCGCGTTTGCCGTCTCTTGAAACGGCCTTTCCTGGAGTCACAGACGCAAGAGGGATTATTACTCCCCGGCTCGTTCGTCTTGAACGGGTGGAGGAAAATTGTGCGCATCAAGTTTTCGACAAGGTTTCGATCTTTGGGACTCGACTGTATTCGTCGGCTCGGTATTCGACGTTTCAGATTTCAATAGGGGGATATCTGGGGATTTTTGGGCATCGCCCCGACGATTCGCTTGTTATTCGAATGTAGCTTCTTTTACGTACGAGCCTTCGGTCTCAGGTCTTGTATTTATTGCAGTATTCTCGGTCGTGTGTTCGGCTGTGTCGGAAACGTGGATGGCGCTGACAACTTCGATGATGCCAGCTTCGGTGTAGCGTTCGTCGTATCTCCTGTTGTACTGTTGTATATAGTAGTCAATGTGATAAACGCAGAGTCCTGCAAACCTAGGTGCCATGGCCGCATCCTCGGAGACTTTAGAAGATCTTTAGAGGTCCAGATCGCTACGGAATCATAGCGGTGGTTTTGTTGCCCTCGTCGACGCGATAAAGACGAGGCTCTGCTGCATTTGTTAAAGGGGTGTTGGGAAGATTTGCACGTTGCCACAGCCTAATAATCAGTACAAAGTTCACTTTTAAGAGTAGTTTGATCGTCTTGGTCCTCGATTCATCTGAATCCCCGAGCCCCGTCTTCAGGAGCTTTGCGTCGAGGAGCAATGCTCAGGAGAACGGCAACGCTCCATCTCAGAGCTGAATGTCTTCATCGACTGGGAGCAAAAGATGATATTTGATGGCATGAATATACTCTTCTGGTCAGAGAAGCTTTTCTTGTAATTCATGCCACCTCGAGAATCGTTATTCGACATTCTAGACGGTCGTGGTAGGGCGCAAGGGGGGTCCGATCGAGCCGGGGCAATACGCTCGTGTAGCAGGCGACGAGGATAATGAAAGGTTACAAACACATGATTTTACAAGCCGTTGACGATCTGGATAGATCCTCATACGGCGGTTTTTCGCTCGATTGGTAATAATATTGATGGTGCCCGAGTTACTGATCCTGACTGGGAAAGAGCAAGCAATACAGCATAGCGCACGTGACGGAATCATGGCCAAGCAAATAGTTACGCCCATGCGAATTCCTCCTCTACTTAGTACTCCGTACGCAGGAGGTGTAGATGAAAACCACCACCACGTCTTCGTCTTCGTATCTGAGCCACTCACATCATCACAAAAGGAGACACATCATTATCCAAAACATGGTTTATACGGGCTAACGACCCGACACGGGTTGCCCCGAACGAGGCACTACCAGGCTAATCTGATCGCGACAATCAGGGGAAAACAGTAGTGCTTTTCTCAAATACAGCGCTCGCATACGCTAGGTATTTGCAGAACAGCTGGGAGAGCAAGGCCTTCATCCCGTGGCTCCACCAAGTGTCTCTCCTTGACCGTGCGAGCATACTTCCCTTACATGGAAAGAAAAGTATTTAGCAAAGATAATGGTGTGGTATATAAACTATAAAGGGAAGAAATATTGTGCACCTGCCATGCCAGGTGAATCTGTCGCGGCAGCAGCCAGCACCAGGACTAGTGTCAATGTCAACCCAAGCGATGGGATACCCTCCCCCAGCAGCCGCTGAGTGTGTTTCCAGCATCCCTTAATAACTACTCGAAGCTTCAGAAAACCCGTTATATCATTTTATTCGCAGAAGATAAAGACTAGGTATACAGAGTAGATATAGACCGTAAGTTGAATGTCAAGTTAGCACTTTATGTAGGGGGGGTCTACGCAGCTATTAAAATCAGCTATGCATTCTGTGCCTTGTTTATGAATAGCAATAGGGAATATTACTACTAAAATAATATTATTTCTTTTCATATCGACATCCGACGCTACAAGATTAAAGCTATTAGGCTTAGTCTTCTTATAATATAGTCTAAAGCTATAGCCTTATAATATATAGTCGAGCTACATATAGCCTTAATTTATTAGAATAATATATATATATATATATATCCTCCCTTTTAATAATTTAAATACTAGCTTTTAAGTAATTTAAGAAGACTTAATAGCTATATTTATTTTACTGCTAGTATAAGTAAGTTAAGAAGACATTATAGCTATATTTATTTTATTATAATACTAAACGCTTTAAAGATAAGTATTAAAAGAAGGTCAGAGAATATATATATATATAATTTTAGTATTAATATTCGCTAGTAGTCCCCCCTACCTAGGCGCAGAATGTAAGCTGATTGTAATGGATGCGTCAACCCCCCCTTTATGTATACGGAGTAGGTACTCCTGACACCTCCACTGTAAACTAACTCCACGGACGGGCTCGGAGGTAAAGGTCCTATCCAAACCCACCATTAACAGGTAATGTGATATGATTCGGCAAATTTGGTATTGGAAGCCATTCGATCGATCCCATCGTGTGTCCCTCTGCCGGGCATACTGTTTGTTTATTACCACACCATCTTGGTGTTGTTTTCGACGTGATTTGGTCCAAACATGACAGACAAAGGTAGATAAGTCGTACGAGTTCGTAGATGAGCCATTGAACTGTAAAATCCATTCACCGAGATGCAAGCCCACGGGCGCGGTTAGGTCCTTGGCAGAACGAAAGTATCGACAACGTACTCCGTACTCCGTACTTCTGGGCCCCTGCCACGCACAGGAAAAGGAAAAGGTGCTCTGTCGACCCGAATACGCCGCATAACCTTGTTCGCTTACTTCAAAGCCCTTGCATCCTGAGACGACCTTCGCTTACTCGCCGTTATCATCATGAGAATACATGTAGGGAATACACGTAGAGTCTCGTTTAAGCGACATTGGCGGCTCACAACCCTTGTCAAATTGGCCGTAAAAACACGATGCGCCTGCAATATTTCGATTTGCGGCTCGCATTCCGAGACAGACGCTCAGACGCTAGGTAGGGATGCCGCGCTCAGTGCCTGGTGCCTTGCTACGTTACATGTGCATGGTTCCATCAGCGCGGTAAGAATACCGATCCCGATTCGATTAGAAAGCAAACCGAATTTCGTAGCCGTTTTCGCAGGGGAATGATTATAGCTCAAGAGTAGGGGTATGGGGAATAGCTTATTCCCGACCTACTTGTACCTATAATTAAATATAACGAAAATTAATAAGAATTAAATGTATTATTAGGGATTTAATCCTAGGAGGAGGGGTAATTAAGGTGAATAAGGGCTATATAATAATAAGATCGCTACGAAAATTACTTAAAAGAAGCTAAGAACTCTACTCTATATCCTTAAGGGTAATTTATTAAGTATATTAATCTCTAGCCTTCTCTAGCTAAATAGATTAGAATTCTTCTTCTTAAACCCTTCCCTATAAGTATAGTTCTAGGATAATAAGGCTTTATTTATAGAGTTTTCATTATAATAATACCCCCTTTTATAACTCCTAATATTAATATAAGATATAAAGCTCTTTTTAAATTTTATCTTAATAATAATATTCCTTTACTAGCAAACTAGGCTTTTATAGCTCTTGAGTTAAATAGGAAAAAACACACCTTTTAATACTAAGTTAATAAGTAATTAAGCAATAGATTAAATAAATATTATATTAAATAAAAACTTAATATAATAAATAATAACTATAAAAGATATCTTAATAATTATAAGTTTATTTAAGTTAGTTTTTAAGCTATTAAATAAAGCTTTAATTAATTAAATACTTAATATAATTTATAGTATTTTAAAAGAATAATTAGTATAGTAAAAAGCTAACTTTATATATATAATATATATTAAAATAATAAATTAAAAATTTAAATTAAAAAAGTATAATTTTTTTATTTTAAAAAGGACTATAATTATTACTTTTATATTAAGTAATTAATTAATTAATTAAATTACTTATAAGTAGTTCCCCTTTCTATAATATACTCTATACTTATTATATTAAAAGTTAAAAGAATAAGAAGTAATATTCCTTTATTATATTTAACTTCTAAGTCTTATAGTCTTAGAAAACACTCTTATAATATAATAATTTCCTTTCGTAGAATATTAATAAAGCTACTATACTAGGACTAGTAAACTATAAGTAATACTACTATAGTAAACTATATTATAAACTATATTAAAACCTTATTTTTACTAAGCTTATGCTTAGGAATTATACCTTTAATATAGTTAATTACTTTAATAGTTATAACTATTTATTATATGCATATGCTTTATTAGAAGCATACTATAAAACCCGATTTCTCTCCTAGCCTTCTAACTTCTTCCTTTTTTTTATTAAAGCTATAAGGCTTAACTAACTTAATTAAAGCTATAGGGCTTAACTAACTAAAGTTATAGGGCCTAACTACTAGAATTATAGCACCTAATTATTATAAATTTAATAGTCAGGACTTATAGCTTTAGTTAGTCAGGACTTATAGCTTTAATTAGTCAGGCCCTGTAGCTTTAATTAGTTAGGCCCTATAGCTTTAATTAGTTAGACCCGTAGCTTTAATTAGTCAGGCCTTGTAGCTTTAGTCAGTCGGGCCTTATAGCTTTAGTCAGGTCAGTCAGGCCCTATAGCTTTAGTTAGCTGCGATAGCTAGTTAGACTAGCTTAAAATAATTAAGTTATGAAATTATAGTAACTTATTCCTTTAATAAGGAAGTGTGCAGAGTCATAGGGTAGACTTAGTAGTTATTTTATATAAGAATTGCATTTTAATATAGTTTGCAATATAGTCTGCTATATACTACTAAGCTTATCTAGCAATCGCACCTATATATTCTATAATCCTATATAATAATACTATATATATAATAAATTACTAGAGGGCGTATTCATTATATATATTAATAGGTTATTATTTCTTTTTCCCGACCTTTAATATAATAAGCATAAAGCTATAAAGAATCTTTCTTAACTTTATTATTACTTATATCTTAGAAAATTGCCTTAGTATATCGAGCTCTATAGTTTAATCGAGGTAGGAAGATTAAACTAGAAATAGTCGCTATTATAAACTTCACCTCGAAATAATTAGAGAATAAAACTATAATTTACGTTATTAATCTAGACCTTTACCTCGGTATTGTAGAATGATATTCTGCAGCTAGCTCCCGCAGCTGCAGCCAGCCCTCCTCATAAGAATTAGTAGGGTCATCGCCCCTAGAAGCTTACTATTGTGCACAATATGCTGCAGCTGAAGCGTGGTCGGAACACGAGATATATTAAGGCGAGATATCGCTATTCGGATAATAGCATATAGATTACACAGGTACTCCGTATAGTAAACGTGAAAAGAAGGAGGCTGGCGGACTGTATTATTTATTATAGCATCGATTCAGTTGAGCAGCATAATATTATAGAGATCCGAAGTATATAAGCAAGTCTAAAAGGGCAGAATCTCTTCTAGCTTTATTTTCTGCCTAGTATAAAGCTACTTACTCTATGCTATTATTAAGTAAAGCTATATAGTAGCTTTACGAATATAATATATAAGAGCAGAAGTATACTTATTAAAGTTACTTTTCTTATAGGATATTTTATTATATAATAATAATAATAATAAAAAATTTAATTAATCTTAAAATTATTATTAATAGAAAATAATTATTAATTAAATTAATTTTAAAGCTTATTATTATATTTAAGCTAGAAATATAATAATTCTTTTTAAAATAAAGTATATAAAATATATTTAAAAGTATAATTAAAAAGAGCTCTTACTTATAGTAATATAATTAAGTAAGCCTTTAATAAAGCTATTAGAAGTCTCTTAAAAAGTACCCCCTTATATAAAGGGTATAAAAAGAATAAGCTTATTATAAGTATTCCTAAAAGGTCCTTAAAGAGCCCTTAAAGGGTTTTTATAAATAAATAAGAATATAGCTTAAATATAATTAATAAAATATTTAAATATAAAAAAAATAAATATAAAAAAAATAAATTAAGTTTATATTAAAAATAATAATAATATTATAAAAATATATATTTAATTATTTATTAATATTATTATTATTTTAACTTTATTTTATAATTTTTTTTTATTTAAATATATTTATTAAAATATATTTATTATAAAATATATAATAATAATATTTATAGTTTTTAAAATCTTTTTTATATAAATTATTATATAGTAAGTAATTTATTTTTTTTAAAATTCTTTTATTTCTTTTTATTTTTTATATATATTAAAATTATTATATTTATTATTATAATACTTCCTTTATTATTTAATTTTCTTTTAAATCTTTACTAGCTTATTAATAAAGAAGATTTACTTTTTATAAAATAATATATTTATTATAAAGAAATTAAGCTTTTTAATTAATTTATTAAGAAAAAATAATTTAATAAATTAATTATTAAGTATTTTTAATATTATAATAAATTTAATATTTATAAAATTATTTATTTTTTTCTTTTCTATATTAATATAGTATTAACTTTAATATAATTAACTTAAGCTATTTTATTTATCATTTTATTATTTTATTATAATAAATAATTAATTAGCTATATAAATATATTTAAAAAAAAGCTAAAGCCCTTTAAGTTTATTATACTTAGCTCTTTAACTTTTTTCAATAAATAATCTTTTAATAATTACTTAAGCTTTATTTAATATTTATTTCCTTATAGTATTAATTTAAAAAAAGCTTTTTAAGCTTATTAAAACTTATAAAAAGAAAGAATTTATAAAGAAAAAAAATATTATATAAAATAATATACTAGTAATAAACTTTTATAAATATTAATATTATTTTAATTAATATTAATATTATAATTTATAGTATTTATATTTATAGTATTTTAAATACTTAGCTTTCTATTAGCTTAATAAGTAAGCTAGTCTTCTTACTATCTTTTTCTTATTTTTACCCTCCTTAAGATAATAAATAAAGCTATTTTATATACTTTTTATATTATATTTTATATTTACTTACTTAATATAATATAAATATTAGTTTTTATCTTTATTATATTAAGTATATTAATAATAAAGATTTAAATAAAAAGCTTTAAGTTTATTTATAGTATTTTTACTTATTACTATACCTTAGCTTTTTTAATTATAATAAAAAAGCTTAAATATATTATAATACTTATTATAAAATAGAATTAATTTCTTAATATAGGATTTAAAGAAAAAGTTAGCTTTCTTTCCTTAGTAATATAAATAGCTTTAAAGTATTTTAATTAATAATTTAATTAAAGTTAGCTTTCTTAATTAATTTCTTATTATAATAATATTAAATTCTATTAGATTTTTATAATATAGATAAATCTTTAATTAAATCTTAAGCTAGTTTATACTATAGATATTCTTTTTTAAAGGGATTTAAATAAGCTTACTTTAATTATTTAAAATCTTAAGTATATCAATTATTAAAAATATACTATAAGTAATTAAATAATAGAATTATATATTTATTTTAATATTAAATAATTTAATTAAGATCTTTATATTAATATTTATTAAAATTATAGAAATTAAGATTATAATAAATTATTTAAAGAATTATATTTCTTTAGCTTTTAAAATACTTTTAATTTTAATTATATCTTTAAGTATTTTCTTAAGTTTATATAAGTAGAAAAGATATTAATTATATAAGTATATATAGATATCTAAGTCTTTTAATATAAGGAGTAATAATATTTTTTTTTCTTTTTTTCCTTTTTAGAAAATCTAATATATATAGTATAAAGCTAGAAGGCTTAGTCTTTTACAATATAATGTTAAGCTTTAGCTTAATAATATAATTAAGCTATATATATTTAAATAGCTTTTAAACTTAAATAATAATTAATTTAATTAATATAATTTAATAAATTAAAGTTTTTAATAAATTATTAAGTCTTATTATTATAGTATATTTAAAGATTAATATAGCTTCCTATAGCTTTCTTTTAATCTTTACCTTTAATTATATATATAAAATAACTATAATTACTATAACTATAATTATAATAATATAGCTTTAATAAGACTTTTTATTCTTAATAATATACTTAGCCTTAAGGGGATAGACTATAAGGAGCGAATTAATAAGATTATAATAAATTAAGTTAAGTAGCTATAATATATTATATAACCTATAAGGCTGTATAACTAGCAAGGGGTAATAATATAAATATTATAATTATATTATTAATTTCTTTAAAAATATAAAAAGTATATACTTATAATTACCTTTCTTATTACTAGACTTAAATATTATTATCCTATACTTTATTAATAGGATTATATAACTTTATATAATTTATTAATTCTATTACTAATTCTAAGTCTATTAATATTATATTTATATATAGTTATAATTCCTTAAAACTAACTATTCTAATTATTATAATATTATAATTAATAAGTAATATTTAAGCTAGCTCTTATTTAATAATAATATATTTTTTTTTAAGTTTTTAATAAGTTTAAAGATAATATTAATATTAAAGATTATATTATTAATAAAGACTTTCTAAATAAAGATAATTTTAATAATTTTATAGTCTTTAATTTTATTATTAATTAATTAAAGCTAGATTAATTTTATATTATTACTAAAAATATACTTTTTATTATTAACTTTAATATTTTAATATATATAGTATAGCCTTATATATAAATACTTAATATATATTTAACCTCTATTAATAAGTTTAATTAATCTTAATCTTTTTTATCCTTTACTTTTTTAATATTTTTCCTAATTAAATAAAAAGATTATATATAGCTTTATATTTAATTTATTAAATATAATTAATATATTAATTATATAATAAAGTAATATAATAAATACTTTACTTATTATCTTTACTTTTATTATATTATATTTAATATTTTAATATAAGGTTAAGTTAATTTTTATAATTCTTTCTATATTAAATAACTTAGCTTTACTTTAAAGCTATTTAATCTAGTTAACCTTTAATAAGCTTTTACTTAAAATACTTTAAAATCTTATATACTTTTTAATTTTATTATTTATTATTTTAAAAATATAAAACGTACTTACCCCTTTTAAAGTATAAAGTAATAAAAAAAAATCAAAATACTTTAATATTTTTATTACTTTTTTAATAATTAATATATATTAAGATAATTTATATTATTATATATTATACTATAATAAATAGAAAAAAATTAAAGCTTAATATAAATATATTATTTTAATAATTAATTTAAAAAATAACCTTTATATTATAGCTTATTATTTTTATTTTTATTTTATTACTTATTTTAAATATATATTTAAGCTAAAGTTTAAAGTAATAAATTATTAATATAAATATAAATAATAAGTATAAAGTAATATATATATATATAGCTTATTTTAAATTAATAAATCCTTTTTAATATAATTAATAATAAATATCTTATAAATTAATTTTATTTAATTTTTAAATTATATTATAATAATAATAAACTTTATTTTAATTACTAAAAGTGTTATATTAGCTAGAATTAATAATCCTTTAATTAATATTAATAATTAATTTATTTTCTTTAGTATTATTAAAATTATTAATAAAATATAATAATATAAATACTTTAATATTTATTATATATAGAAATATTATATTAGCTTTTTTAATACTTTAAATAATAATAAGTCTTATAGGTTTTACTATTTAAAAATAATATATTTAAATCTTATTATTATTAATATTTTTAATAAATAATATTAAATATTTAATAATATTTATAATAACTTTATTTTAAATAATTTTAATTATATAATTTCTTTTAATTAATTAATTAATTATAACATTAGCTTTTATATTTCTATATATATTATTATTAATTATATATTTAAATATTACTTTAAAGTAAAGATTAAAATTAAAAACTATAAAGGTATTATTAAAATTATCTTACTTAAAGTTAATAATACTTAGCTTTTAATTAATTTTATTATTTAATTTATAAATAAATTAATAATTAAAAAAGATTAATTTACTATAGAAATAAATTATTTATTATTTAATTTACTTTTATAATATAATATTTATATTTTTTAAAATATAAACTATTAGTTTTTTAATTAATAATTTTAATTAAATATTATTAAAGAAATTAAGCTTTACTTAACTTAAAGCCTTTACTTTAAGTATTTATCTTATAGTAAGGATTAAGACTTACTTACTTACTTTACTTTCTTAATAATTATTAATTTTAATAAAGAATTATAGTATATATTCTTTTATATTAAAGATTATATCTTTAATTACTTTTTTTATTATAAATTACTACTTAATATTAATAATTATAAGTATTTTTACTATATTAAATTAATATTTTACTATTTATATAAATGAGTTAAAGAGTTTAAGATTATTAAAAATAAAATATTTAATATATTTAATTTATTTATTTTTATTCTTTTTAGAAAATTTAATACATATAGTATAAAGCTAGAAAGCTTAGTCTTTTAAAAATATAATCTTAAGCTTTAGCTTAATAATATAATTAAGCTATATATATTTAAATAGCTTTTAAATTTAAATAATAATTAATTTAATTAATATAATTTAGTAAATTAAAGTTTTTAATAAATTATTAAGTCTTATTATTATAATAAATTTAAAGATTAATATAGCTTCTTATAGCTTTCTTTTAATCTTTACTTTTAGTTATATATATAAAATAACTATAATTACTATAACTATAATTATAATAATATAGCTTTAATAAGACTCCTTACTTTTAATAATATACCTAGCCTTAAGGGGATAAACTATAAAGAGTAAATTATTAAGATTATAATAAAATTTAAATAGCTATAGTATATTATATAAGCTATAGGGCTATATAATTAGCCTTATTTAGCTATAGTAATATAGCTTTTATTACTACTTTACTTATTTACTTTAATTAAATGAAAATATAGCCTTAAGCTATATTTAAATATTAATAAATATTTAAATAAAGAATAAATAAGCTTAATTAAAAAAGCCTACATTAAATATATAAATTAAAGCTTAAAGCTTAATAACTTTAATTAAATTACTTATAGTATTACTTTCTAAAAGTAGTATTAAGTAATCTTAAGGGCTACTAAAATAATTTAAGTTAAGCTTTAATTAAATTAATTATAAGAGTAATAAGAAAGGGTAATATTAATATATTTAATAATATTTATACTTCTTATTAAAAGATTTATTAAAATATTTATTTTAATAACTATTATATTAACTTTTTTTTTATAAAAGCTAAAGACTTTAGGGAAAATATATCTTAAAAAGAATTAATAATAAATAAAGTATAGTAAAAACTTACTTAAGAATTATTAAATTATAAAATTAAAATAAAAAATATTAAGCTTTTAAATTCTTAAAATATTAATCTTATTTATAATTAATAATAATATATTAAATTATACCTTAAGCTCCTCGAAAGTTAATATAATTATTAAAAAAGATATAAAGTAAAATTTATTATATTATTAAATAACTTTATAATAAAAAATAAATTAATTAATTTTAATATTAAATAATACTAAATATATAACTTTCTTATTAACTACTTTAAAGCTATAATAAATTATAATACTTCATAATTTTTATTTCTTTATATTAATATAAATAGCTTAAGTAAAATAAGTAAGTCTTTTTTAATAAAAATAATATCCTTTAAATTAAAAACTTTTATATTTAATAAAAATATTATTATTAAAGCTATTTTTATTAAAATAATTATTAATATAATTAATAAAAGTATATTATACTTTTTATTTTATTTTCCTATCTTTAAGTTTTTATTAAACTTATTATTACTTTTACTTTTAAATTTCTTATAAGTTTCTAAAGTATTTTAATATATATATTACTTAATTATTAATAAGAAATCTATAATAAGCTTTTATATTATAAGATATATTAATTATTATTTTTATAAAATCTTTTTAAATTATTAAAATAAACTATTTAATATAATAAGTATTTTTTTTTAAAAGATTTTTATTAATTTCTATTTATTATAAAAAA
Organism: Trichothecium sympodiale; assembly: GCA_003012115.1. Classification (NCBI taxonomy): domain Eukaryota; kingdom Fungi; phylum Ascomycota; class Sordariomycetes; order Hypocreales; genus Trichothecium; species Trichothecium sympodiale. The sequence continues at coordinate 235,915 of PXOB01000166.1, forward strand.
AACTTTTTTATTTTACTATAAAACTTTATTATAATATTCATTTTATTAATTATAATATATATTATATTATTAATATTATTATTAAATTAATATAAATTATATATTAATAGAAAAATAAATAAATATTTTTTAATTAACCTTTAAAGGATTATACTTTAATAATCTTTTTAATATTTATTAAAAATTACTTTATATTTATATATAAGCTAACTTTATTTTTACTAAAGTAAAAAAATTTAATAATACTTTATATATTTATTTAATTAATAAATAAATATATAAATATAACCTTAAGTATTCAAAATAATTAAAAATACTATATATATATATATATTATAATTATTAATATTAAGTAAAAAGTAAGAAAAGTTAATTTTATAAATATAAAAAACTTTTAATAATTACTATATTTTTATATTAATAATTACTATATTTTTATATTAATAAATATATTATATTTATTAAAAATATATAAATTATTATTGATTTTATTAATAATATATTTAATTTTATTATTAATATTATTTAAGATAATAATATTAATAATATATAAATAATATTATTAATTATTATTATAATATAATTTAATAATTATATTATCTTTTTTTATTTTTTTAATAAACTTTTAAATATATATTAAATTATTCCTATTTTTAAATTTATATATAATTTTA
>PXOB01000168.1:0-19500 GCA_003012115.1 Trichothecium sympodiale
TTTTTTTTTTTTTTTTCTCTTTTTTCCTTTTCCCATTTCCCTTTTTCATGTTTTTATTGAATTTTGATGGAGCAAAAGAAACGGGCGTTTCCCAAAAAAAAAAAAAAAAAAAAACCCCCCCCCCCCCCCTTCCGCCGAAAAGTCAAGTGAGCCAAATGAAGCATACATACCTACTTTTTTCTCATCTTTTACCCCAGATCGAAAATCGTAGACGAAAACAGTACAGAGTACAAATCGCCCCCCCCTCCCCTCCCTCCAAGCAAATAATAGCAAAGGACCGAATGCGCCCAGCGGTTTGATTGGACGCCATCCTCCCCGCGGATCGTTTGACCATTCCAAGCCAAACCAAAAAAAAAAAGTTTGCAACTTGTCTGAACACGCCAAAATAAGAAATAAAAAATAAATAAGTTAAAAAAAAACAAGGCTGTCGGCCGGCCGCCCATCTTGCGCTTTTTGCCAAGGTCGCATGACAACTTTCTTGCTGCGACAATTCCTCTTTGTGGGAAAAAGTTTTTTTTTCTCTTGGAAAGCGTTTCGAAAACGGCCTACCAGGTTTTCCCCTCCTAACTCTGTGGTTCAAATGATTTTTACAGCGTACTCGCAAAAGCGAAGAGTCCCCATTCCAGGTCAGAAACTCAAAAAGGGATGTACATGCAATGCGCTGTATACATGTTGACTGGTTGCGTAGCGTTTGGCTCCTACTATCTATATGTATGTACTCCGTAATATCATTTCCCCCACACAATTGTTCTTCTCTCCGGGGCCGAGATTGAACAAACTTGCCACAACTGGAGAATTCCCTGGGAATACGGGAGTACATAGGTACATGTACATAGGTAATCGATCGAACAACCCACCCCCGATTCATCGCACTTTGCGCCGCTGTCGTTGCTAGTGGTGGTAATAGTAGTAGTGTGTGCATGTGCATGCCATCATCCTGCCTTTCCCCCAATGTAACGTTTCCCCTACCCGGCTGCACTACGCCGGGAAGCGCTGCTACTAGCAACCAACGGAAAACAAAGGAAAAAAAAGGCCCGGTCGTTGAATAATTAGCTATCTCTGGGGTGCAGACGCGGCGGGCTTTTAGTTCAGTTCATCCACATTTTTTACGGAGTACCCAATGATTAGATACTAAAAGTTGTTGTTGTTGCATCTGCTTATCACAGAAACTTACTATTTTTTTCAGCTGTAGGGAGTATGCAAGTTCCAGAATCCCATCATCAAGATAAGAGAGAGAGAGAAAGAGAGAGCCAAACCACTCTGACCGCTCCAACCCGAGCACACACACACACACACACAACAAACGTTGGTGACTCGACTGCAACCCCACCACCCTTTTCCATCAAAAAGACACCTCTCTTTCTTTCTTTCCGTTACATCGTGAGGAAAAAGCCCGATTCTTTTGGTTCTGGAACCTTGGCTCGAGGCTCTTCCAAACCAAGGGTGGTGACCGGGGCCACGTGGGAAAATTGCAACGCGCAGTGACATGGCCAGAGAGACGAGAGACGACTTTGCTCGGGGATCGCCCATCAGACAGACCCTTCTTGCACCACAGAACGAACCCCAATCCCCAAGCCAGAAGAAGTTGGTGATGGGTTTCCCCAAGCCTACTTGTAGTTCAGCCCCTTTCAAAACGCCACAATCACACGTTGACTCTGCCGAGTGCCCGGACGAGGCCCACCACCGGGATGCGTCAACCATTTCACCCGCTGGCAATCTTCGTTTCCTAATATTGCCATCGTATTTAACAAATACTACCAGTTTTAGTCACCATGACCCATCAACAGTCACACTACATGTCATTGCAGGAGAGGCACTCGGAAACTTGACGGCTTGTTCTCGTTTATTCTTCTCCTCCCTTTCCCCTTTTTATCATCTACCATATATGTATAAACTTTCATCCAATGCAAATCACAAACGCAGGCCATGCCACATTTCATCATTCCACCGAAGTAAAGACCTTTTTCCCTTTTCGAACTTGAAGCCTGACTGAACCCGCCGGTTCTTGATCAGTGCTATAACCTTCCATTTGTCAACGCCAATCGAAGAAACAAAAAAGAAAAACAAAAAAAAAACCAAAACCCCAATAGTAGTAGTATCCAAAACGAATAGCAATAGACGCCGTCGAGCCAAGAAGTCCTGTTGCCGCTTCAAAAACTTTTGCTGTCCATTTCCATCCGAGTAAACTATAAAGATAAAAAGGAGAGGCGCCAAAATTCTCATGCAATATTACATGGCCTTGCAACCACAATATGCATCTTTCAATGATGTCTGTGCTTGCGCCTTTGTTCTTAATGTAATGTCAAGCCATTCCGGAGTTATAAGGAGAAAGAGTAGGGAGAGGGCGTAGCTGTCAGTTCCGCTGACAGACCAAAAGTATCGTAAAATCGGGGTATCAAAAGAAGAAGAGAAATAAAACAGTATAAGAAATGTATGCCAGTAGATATGTGAGTGAGTATGTGTCTGTCATTTTCAGGCCGAAAGAGGGGGGGGAAAGAAAGGCCTTAGACTTGGGTGGGTGCATGCCCGCGGTCTCGGGACATCCACCCGAAGAGTTTTTCTTGCGAGGTCGGCAACCCAGATGCGAGAGGCGTCGATGCCTCTACGGGAGTGCGTGGTGCCGTTTCTCGAGGCTCTAGGAGTAAACTTTTGCGGTAGTATTTGAACTGAACGTTGCCCCCCTGATCGCCCTCGCGGACCTTGTTCATCTGCGCCGTGAGCCATTCCTGCATATCACGAACCTCGGTCAGACGGTATGGGATCTGAAAGCGTTGGAGCTCGCCAATAATCTTAGCTGTACGCATATGCTTGTCAAAGTTGACCAAGGTAAGACCACTGCCCCTGTTGTTCGACGCCTCATCACCACCCAGTGACATCTGCTTTGTCGCCGGGTTGCCGATATCGACAAAGGTGAGATCGGTAAGGTACATTCCGAGGAATGGGAGGCAAGGCGGAACGTGATCGTGCAAGCGAGTGCGCAGGACCTTGTTGTTCTGGGACGGCTCGACGAGCTGCTGCAGGTTGCGGAGCATCTCCTTTCGCTTAGGCGACACAGTATCCCAAGTCTTCCTCAGCCGGCTAATGGTGCTGCTGTTGAGAGTGCAGATGATGGCCATCAAGCCGTCATAATTGTGAAGCTCCAGGCAGTGGTTGGCAATTTTGATCCACTGCTTGATGACAGCAGCACGCTTCTTGATTTCCGGATGCTGTAGGATCGTATCCGCGACCAAGTTGGAGAGGTCCGTCGATAGAGCTGACATGGCTTTGACATTTGGGGCGTCGACACCGCCCTTCTTCATCCACTCGGAAGCGAGGAGCTCCTCTGGAAGAATAGAGCAGAAAATGTTCATTTGCTTCAGCGTAAGCTGACGGGCAATCTCGACAGCATCGAAATCGAGGATAGTGGGCATATTGTTGCCGCTCTTGAATGAGTTGAGCATGCTTTGCTGGCTCTTGCTCACGGCAGGCGAGGGCAAGGGAGAATCAGTGGGCGCTAGAGTAAGAGCAGTGGTTGTCTTGCCCATGGACGAGACGAGCCGAGGCACCAGAGAGCCCTCGCCGGAGACACGCTGGGCAAGCTCCAACAATCTAGGACCTGCCGACGGCAAGACTACGACCAGCTTTGTCTCGGCAAAAGGGATGATCAAGTCAAGGGCTTCTCGATCAGTGCGATCACGCCAATGAGTCTCCAGCCAGCCCTTGAACGCATTGTACACGCGAAGGCGAACTGGTGCTGCCATGTGAGGACTTTCACCAACGTAGTCGAATCGGTCGATCAAGGCCTCGGCCAGCTTTTTCGGTGTGCAAAAGAGCCTGAATGTGAGATAGAAGGCCGAGACAAAAGTGGCATCGGGGGCAGCTTCATGAGTAGTAAGGCGTTCAACGAGAGCAGCAAGGGACCCGCCAACTACGTGACCTTCGTTGTTGAATATCAGCTCGTGAGCGTACGTCTTCTCAAGAAGGCGTGTCTCGACATCGTCGTCAGAGCTAGCAGCGGTGCTCAGGTCCGACATTGAGGGCTGATTCCGAGGCTGATGGGCATGATCCGGCGTCGTGGCCCTCGTTGAGCTCTGTGAGATGATGCATGCCTCAGAGTCACGGCTGAGGTATGTGGCGCTGCTTCCAGCGCTTGAAGCCATCATGCTATCAAATTGCGATGACTGGCCGTCGGTTTCGATTTCAGAGACGTCGGCCTGCTCAGCAGGCGGGAGTGATGTCGAAAGCTTAGGCAGGTGGTGTGAGGGGTGGCTGAAGGCTCTGCTACCAGCCCTATCATCGACAGCAGAACCATCCCTTGATGGGGGAGCTGAACTTGCTGAACTTCGGGGACTGGGCTGGGCCGCCTCTTCCAGATCGAACTTGGGAACCTCGGGGAGGGGTTTGTCGGTGGAGGCGGCGGTAAAGCGGCGAGGCCCGGGTGTCGACGAGCCTGTCGTGCGTGTTGATTCTGCAATGCTGGCTGTGTCCGACTTGGAGACGGTAGACTGCTTGCGTTCTCGCTCCCGTGATGCTGCATCCAAGATATCAAGCTGAATGCCTAGGTCTACCGTCTCGGGTTCGAATTCGAAGTCGCCTCCGCGCTCGATGACCGTCTTCGTCTTGGCGACGCAGTCACCGGCAGCTCGGACACATGCCGCAGCTGACCACAGCAGAGTATTGTTGTCTTGGGGTAGAATCATGTCGGCATCCTCGGCGACGGAGTGAAGAAGGCTGTCGCGGGTAGCAAAGACAAGATGGCGGATACACTCGAACATGGCCGCACGGGCTTGGGTTAGTATCTCTGAGCCCAAACTGGTTTGACCGCAAACACCGTCAATGACGGCAAGAAGCTCGGCTCCGGCGGTAGCACACTCGCGAATAGCGGCCGCGAGCTCTGGCTGGGATTGTGATTGGAGGTGGAGGCGTCCAATGAGCGATCCAAGGTGGGACAAGAAGGAATCGTGGCTGCGGTTGAGGCGCTCCGAGGCGAGTTGCTCAGGCCTCGAGCAATGCGAGGGACCTGCTAGAGAAACACGATGTGAAATGCTCGAGGGGCGGTTCTGGGGAGGGAGATGGACAGACGACAGCCGTTTGTTCAACGGCAATGGGAAAAGTTGGGCACTATCAACAGAGTCCGAGGCAGCTACGCTGGTGTTTGAGGAAGCATCTTCCGGAGTCGGCGTAGGCGTAGGTACACCACTTGTTGAGGGCTGAGGCTGAGCATGTCCATCAATATCAATCGACATCCTATCGGCTGGCGGCGTCGGGGGGATGCACGATTCTTCAGTTACAGTGTCCATGACAGTGACAGAAGGCGGTGCGCGGGCCTTGCGATCAATTTCGAGTGTGTCGGCAAATCGAACACCCTTGAGGACAATCCTGAAGGCCTTCAGAATCATCTCATCAACGATGTCATTAATATCCTCCGGGGGATCCAGCGTCCCTCGCTGACATTCTTGTAGTCGCTTGACAGTCTTGACCAGTGATGAAAGCTCCGACATGAGTGATTTGCGACATTTCCTGATTGGTTCACTTCTTTGGACGACATGCGATTCTCTGCTCAGGCAGTTTGAACGTTGCTAGACATCACATCTTGTTAGTAGACCTTATTGCGACAGTGTTCCAATCTCAACTCACGAGGAGGAAGCGAACGCCTGCAACGATGCCCTTCATAAACTCTTGGTTTCCAAAAATCTCGCTATCATTCACCGAGGTGCTCCGGAGAAGATCCCAAAAGTTCAACAAGCCCTTGAGCAAATTCTTCATCTCGTCCGGCTCGTACGCCTCGCAGTAGTTGGTCGGTAACCACCCTCTGGCTCCAGAGGCTAACAATGTGCCGTCGGCCCAGCCATTGGTGTGTATAGAATGTACTAGAACAACGTCTCCTTCTTCGAGCGGTAGCGTAACGCTCGAGTCTGTCATGGCAAACGTAGGGCTGAATGGATAAAATGCCCTGAGAAAGTTATGGAAGATTGGAGGGGTGTGGACCTCCTCGAGGAGGTCCTCCTGGGAGTGATTCGGTGTGGCGGGAGGTGTCATCTCGTTCCCTTGAAAGGTGTGGCTGTCGCACGGGTAATTGAACGTCGAGTTGGACTGGCCCTTGAGGGCAAGAGGAGCCACATGAAGACTGGCTCCCATCGACATACTGCTCAGCACCACCATGGGGGCAAACAACGAAGCACCCAAACCATCGGACGGATGCGCAAAGCCGAAGTCGATATCCGGTTTCGCCCTCGATCCTATCCGTATCCACCAATGCTAACGTCGATGTATATGGTGAAAGAAAACGTCTGGGAAATTCGCAATAATAGGATTGATCTATTCTTTGGTCAGTTTTTAGTACACAGTCCAAGTTATTGGTGCTCGTGGTGCAGGTAATAAATAAATAGCACTACTAAAAAGTAGTGGGAGTAGTAGTGGTGGTAAATGCGAGAGAGGCTTGTCTGCTGTTGGAAGCTGCCATGAACCCCAACTGGAATGAAGGGAAGTCGATGGGGAGGGCTGGGGAGGGCTGGGATCGGTGCAGCCATGTTCCAGATCAGCAGCAGCAACCTTTGCTCGCACCTGCACATGTCTAGACAAGATGCCAATAGCAGGATATCAACTTTTCCCGCCACGAATAGGCTTGTTGTTCTTGGTGCAAGGCATCACCGTGGATCATGAGTGGATGAATGGATGAATATACTTGTTTGTAACTTACATATGGAGTATATGCGGCTCCTAAGCAAAGATGTCGTGCAAGTCGCGGCTTCCCCTCAATTGAAGAAACAAGAAGGGAAATGACGACAAAAGATGGAAAATGCAGTGGCCACAAAAGCTGGGCTACACCGAGTCCACCAATAAGTAGTCCGATTCTCAAGTTTCTCAAGTCCCCAGTGATGAAGAGTCGGTGTAATAAGCTGCAAGTTGAGCAGGGTTCGGCCAGATCTAGGCGGAATTAGTAGGCTGGGGACAGGGAACGAAAGAGTCGCGCCAAGCAATGATCGGGTCGTATCGAATAATACTCGGTAAGTAATGGTCGTGGTGATTTAAAGTCAACGGTCGGGTCGGCCTCTGGCGTCAATGGGTTGCACTTCGAGTGCGTCGACAGTGGTGAAGGAGAGAAGAGTGATACTGGTTCTTACCCCAGAATCGATGGAGGAGGAAATGACGGGAATGAAAAGTCAAGATGAGACTTGGGAAAACAGGCAACCCTCGCAAGCAGGGGTTGGGTTATAATTGTACAAGTAGGTACGGAGTATTATAGGGAAAGCAGATCTCGACTCTCCTTCAACAATGACAACCAGGTTGTCGAATGATGAGCGCGGAGACAGCGGTACCTCAGGTCTTTCTAAGGGCCTGCTCAGACGGATACATAATATTGCCCGAAGAGAGCTTTCCAGCTTTCGTTGCTCCCCTGGATCATAATCCCCACCGACCCAGAACGCAGAGCTTCCGTTGAGACGCCACTCTCTTGGCCGCTCATCATCACACTCCCCCCCTGGCTCTCTTGACGCTGCGAGAGCATTTTTGCATTTTTGTGCTATGTAGGTACTCGGTATGCTCGAATGAGCACTCTATTGACTCCCCTGGGTGACGACAGCCACGCTAGGTGCTCCACCTGTGGGCTTGCCATGCATGGCTTTTGCAAGGATGGTGAACGGGGTCAAGGGCAAGGGGCCGCTAGGCTAGTGGACGCACTTACGGACAGCCAGGGGGGCTGGTTGGCTGGTTCAATTGAGACGCAGGGGTAGCCCGGGTCCAGCCCGCAAAACCTCTCGAGTACGAAATGGAGTACCTACTCCGTACTCCGTACGAGGCAGTCAAGACGAAAAAGACTCTCTGTCTAGCCGCCTTTTTCCTGGAGTCGAGTTTTCATATCAGCTAGCCGGCCACTCAGGCGGGCGAGACAAATCATCGAGTCGGGCTACCGCGTGGACCGCAGTTATGTACATACGGAGTACTGTACTCCGTATAGGCATTGCAAGCTGCTCATGGGCAGTCGCGCCAAACCAGAGTAATCCTAGTAATCACCAAACGCCTCCCGGTACTCCGTACCCCGTACGGAGTACCTACAGGCGATGGCAAAGAGAACCCAATCAAGCCATAGTTGGGAAAGAATAATAAGACCAAATCGAGAGTCAAGAAAGCAGGCGAGGGTGAATGTGCTTAGTGGTAGAAGGAGTTCAGGTGCAACATATGAACACACCCTTTTACCAAGTCGATAATCACTTGAGATGTCCTTTGACCAGGGTCGACTCGATGTTGCTTTCGGCTAAGAGCAATAAGTGATCAACATTATAACTCGTGGAATCGTTCGCTCTCCTGCATGGAACCCTACAATTATCACACCGCAGCCAGCTATGGCCCGACTCGACGCGTGGTGCAAGTCACATCACATCACACAACCGTGCTGCGAAGAGCACCTCCCTGCTGCCACATGTGACAATGCCGCATGGGCGCGCGTTGAATGCCCCAACGTTGGCATCATGGCCAGATTGAGACCACGTTGGTAATACGGGACGAGGCCTCTTTTTTGCACACCCGCTAGCGTTAACTTATATACCCGCTAGATAAGAAAGGAAATGATTTTCGCCTTAAGTCTTTAGTAAAAAGTTTTAATTAAATATTACCTTCTTAAGAAAGTTGAATTAAAATAATATACCTTTTTAAGTATTATAAAATAATATATTATTAATACTATAGTAAACTTTAAAATTATTTAATTAAAAGTATTAAAGATAGTTTTTAAAAAAGATAAATTATAGCTTTAAAATTTATATTATATAATAAGTAAAAGTAAAGAAATATAGCTTTAAGCTTTAGAATTATAATTATATTTATATTTTTATATCTAACTTTATTATATATTTAATTTTTTATTAAGCTTTAAAGTAAGCTTTTAATTATAATAAATTAAAAGATTTTATTAAATAATAAGATATTATTAATATTTTTATTATTATTTAAATTATTTATTAATTAAAAAATAAAAGCTTTAACTTATTTATTATAAAAAATAATATTTTTAAAATTTAATAAAACTTTTAAATATTAAAATATAAACTATATATAAGTATATAAGCTTTTATAAAGCTATTAAAGGAAAAGAATTAAATTATTTATATTACTTTCGATTATAAAAAATAATATTTAATTTTAAGCTATTAGTATTATTTAAGTTAATAAAGGTTTTTTAAATATTAAAAATTTATATTAATATATAAAAAAACTATTTATATTAATTATTAATAGATAATATTTATAAAGTTAATTACTTTAATATATTATTTCTTTAAATAATAAATATAATTACTTTATATATAAAGTTTAATATAGGTTATAGATTAGTTTTTTATAAAAATTATAATATTCTTATATAGCTTTATAAGTAGCTTAAAGAAATTATAATTAAATTTAGCGTATTAAAATTTAAAGTTATTATTATTAGTTTTAATATTATATTTAAATTTACCTTTGAAGGTATATTTCTTATAATATAATAATAACTATATATATAATATATTATAAAGAATATTATATTATAAATTAAAAAGAAATAGATTAATTTTCCTAAGGGCTTTAAATTTATAAGTAATATAAAAGTTAATAAAGTATTTCTTATAATAGTAATAGTTTTTAAAAAAGATAATAATAATAAGGGTAGAAGAATTTTTATAGCTATTAAACATATAGTAATAATAGTAATTAAATTAATATAATAGTAAAAAGCTACTTATTATAATAAGCTTTTCGAAACTATAGCTAATAAGCTTAAATTTATATAGTATTATATAATATAAATATTATTAGAAGAAGAATATAATTATTATTAATAATAGTTTATTATAATTTTTATATAGTAGCTTAAGCTAGTTATATATTTTAATACTATATATAATATTATAAAATATTAATTTATAGTTTTTATTTTTAAAATTTTATAAAATTTTAATATTATTTCTTTATCATAGATTAAAAGTATTTATATTATATTAAAGTAGTTTATTAAAAACTAGCTTATTAATTTATTTATATTATTTTAATATATATAGGAAGTAGTTATAATATAATAAGCTATTTATAATAATTAATTTTAATATAAATTATTAAAAGTTTAATATAAAATAATTAATAATCTTATTTTATAGATTTTTTTATAAAAAATAAAATAAATAGTATTAATAAAGATTCTTAAGTAATTTAAAACGATTTATAAGGCTTATAAAGATAATAAGGATTTAATTACTTATTTTAAGTAGTTTATAATATAATAAGGTTTTCTATATTAATATAACATTATTAAATTTAAGGGAAAAGATAAGTTTATAATAATAAACTTTATTAATAAGTATTAATTACTATAAGTATATTCTATAAGTTTTTATTTTATTTTAATAGTTTCTAATTTACTTTTTAAGATAATTAGTAATATTAATTTAATAAATACTATAAGCTAGATCTTAATATTATTCTTATAAGATAATTTAAAAATAGACTTATTTTAATGCTTTAATTAGACTTTAATATAAATTAAATTTTAAGCCTTTAGGAAGCATTTAATAAAGTAATAAAAGAAGTATAGGTAGCTAGTATAATAAGTATAAAGAAAAAGGTATTAATATAATAGCTAATAAGGAAGAAGAGGGTAATAAAGCCTTTAGTATAATAGTAAAAAGTATAGCTTAAAGGTATTATTAAAAATATTAAGGAAGTATTAAAGGTAATATAATAAAAGCTATAGTAATTATAAGATTTATAATAATTATAATAATAATAGCGAGACTTATTTCTATAGCTAAACCTATATATTATACTTTTAATATTAGCTCTAATAAGGCTATAGTAGCTTCTATTTATTTTCTTATAGTTTATATAGTATAGCTAATTATTTCTTAACATAAATTATTATTAAATAATTATTTAAGTATTTTAATAGCTTATACTTTCGTATCTAATAGTAGCTATATTATAGTAATAATAGTAATAGCTATTATAGCTATTATAATAGCTAGTTTAATATAATATATTTAGATAGTTTTAAATTTAAACCTTTTATAGACCCTTTCCGTTATTATAATAATAATAGATATTTAATTAAAAATTTTTATTAGGGACTTAGGGCGAAAATCTTTTTTTTATCTAGCGGGTATGTANNTGTGTAAAAAAGAGGCCTCACACGGGACAGAGAACCAGGCAAAGCTCTTTTGCCGGCGGGGAACTGCCGTGATAGCGTGGAAGTCTAAGACATAGGGCCATTGTTAGGCCATTGTTAGGACATGGCACTTACGCGCTACAGTGATGCACGTGTGTGTAGGTATGGTATTACTTTTTGCAAAAGCAGATCGCCAGCGTTAGTCAAACACAAGTCGTAGATGCGAATGAAGATTTTTACTCGACTGAAACTGCCTTTCGGTAAATCCCAATTCTCGCAACATCTCCGGAAGAGAGACAGGTTGGGGGAAAAGGTCCGATATAGTATTTTATCCAAGAGCCCTTATGCTACACCAAAATCCGTGTCCCTGGCAATTAGTGATTGTGGTTCCGCTGTGCTATGTCATTTGCTCTTGATATCGTTTGCCCTCGACTTGAAGACTGCAACCCTAGGCAGCTGAAGATGCTTGGGTGGTGTCATCAACTACTCGAGCAATGAGCATGCTCCCCGTCATCTTGCTTCTCGTATTCATGCGGCGACGCACAATGAAGCTTTCGAGTCCGAGTATGGCTTCCAGCTCGCGCGAACGGCTGCACGTCGGTGGGCTTCGTGCTGCAAAAGGGGTCCACGGCTAGGCCGTCGGCTACAGTATGTGATAGGCGATCAGGGCGGCGGCTTTCGGAAAGAGGACGCTTGATCGTTGACCGGTTTGGGGTTGCTTGCGACCCCGTCTCCTCCTAACCGTCGCGGTCACAATTACCACCCTTGATCACGATCTGATTGATGGAATTATTATGTAGTGTGATGGATTGAAAAGCCGCATGAAAGCGCCAGCATCTCTGCGTATCTTCCTGATCACTGCACACCTGCCAGGCTCACCTGCATGTGCGCCTAGGTTTTTTTTTTTTTTTTTTACGAACCACTATCCTCATTAGGGTTCCGCTCCTGCATTGCAGTAAGAGTTGACCTCACACCTGCGGAGAGAAGATATCTCCTCCCCCTCCATCCCCTCCACTCCAAGGTCCCGTTGCTAGTTTCCCCCATTGGGAGAAGAACAGCGCTCATTGGTAGCTTCTTCCGCGCAAGCTTTGCAACAACTGGGCGAGTGCGTCTCCCGCCCGCGCGTTCACACGCTGCAGGTACAGCGTACGAAAGAGGCACTTGCACCTGCCCTACCACTACCCTAATGCGGGAAAACCACTGCTGACGGCAGGCACACATGCGCGCAACGTCTACAAGTATACGGAGTACGGAGTATATGTACCTACAAGTAAGGTAGGGTCGAGGCGCCAACGACCTGCAGCTTCTTCTGGGATCCCCCTGGTTTTCACTTCCGCTTCTCAGTTCGGGAAACAACCGACCCGGGGGAGTACTCGCCCAGTAGCATCCACAACTGAGACCTCTGCTCGCCAAATAGAATTCATCATCACCACTCTGCAGCTAACATCACATTCAGCTGCTGCTCCACAACGGCTGAACTATTCAATCAGCGCGTCGAACTTGTCGCTAAAAAACTTCAACTTTTGCTACTTACTTTGCCCCCGCCAGCGTTGCGTTCAGGCATCTCCCCTCCTCGTTGTGCCGCCCCTTGCAGATTTATGCGCCCGACGGCACCTGAAGGAGCTTCGTGGGCGATTCATTGCATACAAACGTCGAGCCCATTCCTACGACATCAATTGCGATGATGACCTCAAGACTCCCCCATGTCAAGCAAAAGCTACCACGGGTGGGGTTCTGAACTTCAGAGCAATGACAGAGAGCAGCTCGCAATCAAACGCCCATGGCCACCGACCTGAGCTAATCTACGAACGGCAGGGTTGGTGACATCAGCTAACCCCTGCGCTCTTAGTACTCTCAGTCCATGTTCCTTGACAGCCAATTCTGCCATCATGATGGGTAACTACGGAGTACTTGTACGAATGCGATTGCGCATACGCGCAGGTAGTAGTCGGCATCTGCAATGATTTTAAGAAGTCGTATCGTTGTGTTATCGCCTACGGCGGCAGCTCCAACAAATCCCCTAACCGCTGCAGGCAGTTCTATGGTCAGCTCATGTTAGGTATTCGTCAACAGCACTTGTTGGCCTAACCCAAACGCAGACGCTTCCTACCGCGTGTGTCGCAATGCCGTCGGACCCAGATAGTTCTAGTCACCGGCACGTCTTAGGTCTTCTTAACCGTTTGAGTCGTTCGATGCCACTACGACGGTCAATGAAGTCAATGACACCAACCAGATGTCACCACGAAGACACCGAGCATATATCACGGGGGCAACACTCGAACGTATTGGCACCAGGCTTTCCGACACGCGAGGCTGGCTCCCGATATCGCGCTTTACCTCTGTCTACTGATCATGATGACTTGGTGCTTCATATGATTCTCATCAGATGACGGCTTGACTGCGGAAATCAAGTGCTCATGCTCCGTTTCCAGTGCCAGAGTTTTCCAAGATTAGGTGTCTTTTTCGCTCGATGCTTTCGAGACATGGAGAGCTCTACTTAACACGTGCTGGAGGGTCCTGGACGGTATGCTTGGCAATGGCTTACTCTATTTTTTTTTTCTCGAAAAGTCCCTCGCACCCCTTTCAGATCCCATCACGGCCGAGCTGTCTACCACAGAGTTGGTTCTACTTGGTAGGGATGCCAAAAGTGTCCCGAGACGAGCAGGCATGCCCGAAGAGTTACAAATCGGACACTAGTGAAACCAGGGGGGCTTTCGTTACCACTGCCTTGGAGCGCCTCGATCTAATACCGGGATCTCGCCTCTCTTCCGCGGCAGTGGAAATTGGGTACAAGTACTCCGTACGGAGTACGGAGTATGTAAAGAAGTAATCGAAGCTGCACGTTGGCCCTAGAAGATGACCAACAGCCGTCTGGGTATCAAATCACGTTGCTCCGTACTCGGATCATCTGTCCCCGACTGCATGGTTTATAGTCCGTATGTACAAGTACGTACACTACGCATGTTCGGCTAGTTACAACTCAACCGATACTCCGTACACTTGCCTTGACAGCTTTTTCTCATCACACAACTCCGTACGGGTCACGACGAGCTCTAGTTTAGAAGCTGAGCCTAAGCTGAGTAAGAACGAGACCCTTGTCCCTTCGGACCTCGGCGACCTACTACGTAGTTGGTTTGCAACAATATTAAGACAATGCAAATTGACATGATGCGATCAGAGGCTCCTGGAAGCAACAAAGCCGTCAATACGCTCCAGCACAGCATTCGAGACTTTTACGTGGTAGTTCAAGTTGTCAAGTTGAACAGCTTTGAACTGGCTAATGCAAAAGTTGTGCACGGTGCTAGTGTTCGCCCTAATAAAGACAATGAGCAGATCTGATGTCAAACTTGCACCAACAAGGTCTCCAGAGACCGCAATCGCCACTATACCTGTACAGTACATACATTCGACCGGCAAAGCATTTCCGTACAGTCTCGGAAAGCCATGTGCGCAAGAGCTACCATAAGTACATAAGAAGCAAGCTACTTTACTTTTAGTCCGCACTGGCGGTAGGCTAATGAGGATGGTTCACAGAAGCCAAGTTGAGCAGACTTGGACAATCTAACAATATACAAGTAGCGTCTGCTTGCGAAGTCGGCATTGCTTCATACTGGACCTCTACGGAATACAGACATAGGACCCTATGTTTGTGCCTTATTGGGCCGGGAGCATCTCGCGGTAGTCAACCGATGGATTCCCCCACGACTGAAGTTCCTGTTTGATCACACGCAGACCGGCGGCGAGTTGACAAAGCCGATACGAGTCATGGATGCAAACTCAAGTGTTGCCACTCACGGGAGCTAATCGGATCCCACGCTCACATTTCTAATTGTGAGGTATGCGGGGATGATGCGACGGCAAGTTGCATAACCTCGATAAGCATCTGGAGTAGGTATGTACTCCGTACTTCAAAATCAACTGGCTTTCGGGCGGCATGACCATCGACTACATCATAACGAGCTTCTCACCCTGCTCAGGGCGTCAATTTGCGTACTACCTGGTCTATGGAACATGCACGGTAGATCTCTGTCACCACCCGCTGCAACGGGATGGACTCCGTATATTTCTGGAGTTTCTGGAGGAGAATATTCTCGGCACCTAAACTCAGCGATCCGGATATTGTTCTCCCAAACCGTCGCGCTTGTAAATTACTGCGTTTGATCAGAGTTGCACGTCAGGGCGCCAGTGCCGCGGCTCTGGCTAGTGTTTATTAGTCCAAGACTCGTCGAACGATTGGGTCTCTTTATTTCCGAGACCTTGAAAAACGGGGCTTAGGCTGGGTCTAAGAAAAGTTTTAAAAGCCGCTAGCATACATAGCACGATTGTGTCTGTTAGTTGTGCTAGGGTTCTTGCAGTGAGATGGAGCCCGTCTCTTGTTTCCCCCAACTCTTGCTGTGCCAGTTTGCGCGAGGACAAGCCCATCAAACCCCTACTGTGGGGGTTATACCCTCAGCAATAGGCGGCAGACTCGGTACGCACATCTCATCAAAGTGCTTTGTTTGATGTCGAGTACTCCGTACGGAGTATTGCTTTCTCACTCTACCTCGCCATTGCTTTGTGAGGCAATGCAACGCTGAACTAGCATAGGTTGGTACTATGGAGTATAGAAGAAAGCTAGGCAACGCACGTTTGTCTGGCCCAAGAGCCGACGTGACATCGTGTGTAACTTGCACAAGTAGGTAGGTATCATGGGATAACGGAGGGTCCCTTGAAGTCAGAGCTGTCGAGGCCGCAGATCAGCGCCTGGATTAGGAGCGCGGCATCCAGGAGACGAACACTCTAGACTGGACCCCCCATTGTAGCGTCATGTGATGAAAATTTCGAATGCAACCTCTGGATGATGGGAGAGTCTGCGCAATTACAGGGACAAGATCTCGGATCTGATGTTAGTACTCGGCTTCTTTCTCCGTTGTCAGGCGAACAATACTGATTTGATCAGTTGAATCAAACCCAGAAGACATGCAGGAACAATGACGATCGAGGGATGCGGGCCGGGCCTGAGGAAGACGACCATCTCGCGGTCTCCAAATAGGGCCCAAGGAAGTATCCGTGGGTCTGAGCTCCCACCCCCCCCCCCCCCGCCGTCGAGTTTTTTCTTCTTCTTTTTTTTTTTTTTCAGAAGTTCTTCTCCCTCGAGAACAAAGGCGAGAAAAGTCGTGCCTCAATTTGCTGCTCTTCGAGACACGGTTATTGGCTGCTAGACTGGGGACTGGCTACGGAGAATTCTTTTTCGTTACTCGGTGACATGCATCTGCACCACATTGACCACAGGAAGACCCACGGGGATACAGATACAGCAAGGTTTAAGCCGTTGTCAATATCAGTACTCCGTACTCCGTACCGAGTTACCCCATATGTGGGTTATTATATACATCACTTCAATACGGAGTACTGAGCCTGATATTGTAATGGTAGCTAAAGCTCACTTCGTATTATATATGTCGAGTAACCACTCCGCACTCAAGCGTAAACGCAGGGTAAGCATCAACGGCGGAGAATTAAGCGACATGTCATCTGCAAATATCGCACATCATCAATGCACTGATGCCATTGCAATCTCGATGCATTGAGAAGATCTAGTACATACTTGTACGGGCTCGCAAAGAATTACCTTTGCCCCCTTTACATATACATGTACCTGTTGTGGTACTCTCTGACAACTCCTTGCACCTCACAATTCCGGATATTGGCAACCTAACTTGTTTGGACTCGATATTGTCCTGTACTTCTTCTTTCTTCATCATCATCATCTTCTTTTCTCTCTTTTTTTTCTAAGGGCCAGCGTTCTCCTGGAAGAGACTGATGCTGACCGGGATACCAAGATAACACACGCGCGCAGGGATAACCTCGCCTGCCCATAGACATGGCAGCGGTCATAAACAGACCGAGCGCCCAATCGTCAAACTAGGAGCAAGCTCCAAGGCAAGGCAATATCGTTGCCTCTACCTGAAAGGCAATGAAGACGAAGCTGGAATTTACCTGCAGAAATCAAGAATCAAGGGAAAAAAAGGTGGAATGATTGATGCCCATATGGCTTCGTTGCCTAAAGCATAGTCCTCCTGCTGATCCGACGAACCTTGCTTCGTACACGCGCATGTTCTGCACCTCACGTGGAATGAATGGGGGTTTTCCATATCACCCAAGCCTCGGCGCATCACACCATGCTAGTACGGAGTACTATATATGTATATGTACTCCGTACTCCGTACTAATGAATACCAAGTGCGCGGTTTGGTAGTCTGAAAGGGTGGTCTTGTTGCCCGAGGCCCGCAAGGCCGAATTTGAACCACCAAGGTGGAATGAATGAAGGACCTCTGCGGAAGGGAGGGCAAATTTCCCACTTCATGGAACAACCTGGAAAAGACCGGCGAGCCACCGAACCTGCAAGTCCCTGATTGGGAAGTTTGCTATTATTACTGTACGTGTAGCTACTACCATTGTACTTGTAGGTATTGGATGCTACGTCGGCTATGCTAGTCATTGAGGACCCCTTTAGCATTATCAAACATATATCAATTCATGCTATAACTCGAGCTGCAGTCGCCCCACGTCATCCGCGTGATGCACTGGACATTGCATAATCAGTACTCCGTAGGTACTCTCTGTACGGAGTACGGAGTACATATAGGGTACATATAATAGGATTGACTGATGTCATAAAAAGTGCTGCTTCCAAGCAACATCATCATCAGCTGTAATAAGGGCTCTCCCATGGTATCCTGGCCTTGTCAGGTTTCCCATGAAACTGACCCCTGGCACCACCCTTGGGACAAGGAGTTTGAACGAACCCACATCGGTCTCTCACCTAACTCGTCGACCCAACACACAAAAACCTTGTCGCCATGCTTACCGCGCGACCGTTGAACCACGCCTGACAGCTGACAGCGGGGCCGGTTTTTGGCTCGTTGGTCCTTTTGGGGATTCAAATGGTTCTTTTCTTCTTTTTTTCTCTCTTTATTATGGAGTACTTGTACTGTACGGAGTACGGAGTACCTACTTTAAACCCTCAGCATTCGGACCCTGTCAAAGCATCTGGAATATTCGAATTGGGGCTGGGCTGAACCGGATTGATTGGGTTGCTAATTATCGGGCACGCCCTTACTTGTAGGTACTTGTAGGGCCATTGACCCCGGGGGGAGGGGGGTTAAAGTCTGCCGTCTCAGCCAAGAAAGATAAACTCAATGTGACGGCGGCGATTGTGATGCGATCGAGGGTTTTGACCCCCAAAATCTTCGACCGAGGGGCACCCTGCCTGCGCGCGCGCGACATGGCCTGATCGCTTTTACGGAGTACCTACCTGCTGTGGGCTGTGGGCCCCCATCCCCCGATGACTCGCCTTAGAAGGGATCTACGGAGTACATATCTATTCTATCTGATTAACTGACAAGGCCTCTGAATGGAAATCCTTTCTTGATCGTCGTACTGAGGGATCAAGTCCAGTGGGAAAAAAGGTTTCGCCCGCATTCAGTCGTCAATGCCCACGACATACATACCCGCTGGGGTGGTACATGCCGGGGGTATGTACATTTCTCAACAAGTCTGATACAAGTAGGTACCTATTTACCTT
This sequence comes from Trichothecium sympodiale, assembly GCA_003012115.1. Taxonomy (NCBI): domain Eukaryota; kingdom Fungi; phylum Ascomycota; class Sordariomycetes; order Hypocreales; genus Trichothecium; species Trichothecium sympodiale. Next base: position 18,681 of record PXOB01000168.1, read on the forward strand.
GGTAGTAGCTCAGGTGAGCCGAGTTGGTATCATACTCACCTTGGGGGGAAGGATAATGATGACGCGTGCGTGTGTAGGAGCGGTTTCAAAGGAATAAGATCGACCGTACTCCGTACTCCGTATACATATCGGTGTCGTCCATTTGTATTTTGCATGCCGATTTCACGATCCGCACGCGGTGGCAATCACCCCCCCCCCCCCCAAACCCCTCTCCAAGTCTGACCATGATTGGGAAACCCCTCACTGCCGGGGAGAGCTGGGCGCGAAAGTTTCCTCCAAAACCAGGAAGACGCACACCCTCCAGATGGGAAAACGCAAGGTGCCGACCGGACTGTGAACCGCCCCCTCAGAGGTATTATAGCGCGAAATTCTGGGGTGATACATTATTTGTGTAAGACAGCATGCCGCATGTCGTCGAGCAGGTGCTTTCCCGCCTTGACAAGACCGCCGACCTCCCCCCCCCCCCCCACATCCAAGTCCATGTCGTGGGCTCAGACACCGACAACAATGATGACTGAGGTTGGGGTGCTGTGCTTACAAGTACTACTAGTATTCAGTATCTAAAAGCCCTCCAGAGCCCGTAACAGCAAGATTAACCCGGCTTGGCACTCGTTGCCGGCCCTCAAGTGGTCTTTCTCGATACTACCTACCTACTTGTATATGTACACTCCGTAGTAGTAGTGCCTAGTAGTAGTAGTGTCATGTTCATCTTATTTTACCCCGTAATGGCGCGAGGCGTAGTCGATAAAAGCGACTCTTCCGGAGGAGCTACATACACATACCTACCGGTCGACAGCTATTAAGGGGGGGGGGGGGGGGG
>PXOB01000169.1:0-125259 GCA_003012115.1 Trichothecium sympodiale
TCATCAAGGACGACTGGCAGCTTCGCCCGTGGCACGTCTTCCAGGGCCCCTTCCTGCTCCGCCGCGGCGAGGTTCCTCCCGCCCCCGACAACTACCAGGGCCGCATCAAGGACTTTTACGAGGGACATCTCACCAAGGAGGAGCTCGCGGCCAAGCGCGCCCAGGAGGCCGCCCGCCGAAACGGTGACGTCGAGGCTCAAGCCAAGGGCGAGGGCGAGAAGAAGGTTATTTCTGGCGAGGATAGCTCCGACCGCGTCTCCGAGGAGGAGCAGCAACCCGAGAAGAAGGGTCTCGTTGGCCCCAAGCCCGACTCCCCCTTCTACACCCCGGCCTTCCTCTGGTGGGCTCTCAAGTTTGCCTTCCTCCGCGGCGTCGACAGGGACATTGTCGCCTCCCAGAAGACGGACAACGTAGTCGGCGGCGACGTCGCCGAGATTCACACCCACGCCCAGCACTTTGACAACCGCGCCGAGTTCGCCTTTACCTTCCTCCAGGTCATGACCGCCTCTACCGCCTCCTTCGTCCACGGCGCCAACGACGTCGCCAACGCCATCGGGCCTTATGCCTCCATCTACCAGATCTGGCAGACGGGCGAGGTTCCCGGCTCCAAGGCCAACGTCCCCATCTGGATCCTTGCCTTTGGTGGTGCTGGCATCGCCATCGGTGTCTGGACCTACGGCTACCGCATCATGGCCAACCTCGGTAACCGCGTCACTCTCATGTCACCTTCTCGTGGTTTCTCCATGGAGCTCGGCTCCGTCATTGCTATTGTCATCGCCACCCGTCTTGGTAGGTTTCCTCCTCTTTTGACTCCCTTTGCTTCTTCTTTACTAACTCTTTTTCCTTCGACAGAACTTCCCGTCTCGACTACTCAGTGCATCACCGGCGCCATCGTCGGTGTCGGTCTCTGCAACGGCGAGTGGCGCGCCGTCAACTGGCGCATGGTTGCTTGGATCTACATGGGTTGGTTCATCACTGTGCCCGTTGCTGGTCTGATTTCTGGTTGTCTTATGGGCTTCATCACCTACGCCCCCAACTGGTCGTAAGGGGGGTCCTTGTAGTAGTATGAAATGAGTACGACGAAGCATGTGCATATAGAAATTCTTACGATTTTGTTCTTTTTCCACTTCAACTTGTTTACCAAGCTCTGTCCAATCGTGATTGTACTTGATGGACGACGAGTCAGATAATGGTCACACGACACATGACCAGAAGAAGCAGGTAACGATAAGAGACCATAGTCGATCACGGCAATCTCCCCACTGTACCGAGATGCCATCGCAGGAGCTTATGTCGGTAGTTCTAGATGGCGTCGGTGTCCGCTTCTGGAGCTCGGTGTCCAACATGTAGGGGGGGCGTGTGAGGCTGGCCAGCCTCGACTAAGCTGTGTCAGCCTGTCAACCGTTGTATGCTCGGTAAACGAATTCGGCATGAATTCGACTTATGGAGAAGAAACATCATCTTCCCCGGCAAAGTTGCAATCTGGATCGAACATTGCAATGGCGTGTTCCTTGACCATCTCGAGCACTACGCTCGTGTCAGGAGCACCTGTGCTGAAGATGAGGACAAGTCAAAAGATCAAATAGAATCACATAGAGAACTCTGATGGAACAATAATAGCAATTTGTCTGTTAAACTCTTCTGCTTTAATTTCGGTTTTCTTTTTTTAATGATGTTGAGATGTTGCGTCGTGGAAAAAACGATGACAGGCCCCACGTGTCTAATGTCCTTGCTGCAAGTGGCTGGAAGCGTTGTGAAGAATATAGTGCCTAAAAACTCCAATCTCCACACCAAGAACCGCGCCGGTGGTCGAGTGGTTCCAGACGGTAGTCTTCCAAACTGCAAACCCGCGTTCGATTCGCGGTCGGCGCAAATTCTTTTTTTGATTTTTTGTACTCCGTGCTCCTTTTCTTATTATTTTAATTTCTTTTTAACGCCGTCTTCAAGCTCTTGCTATTTTCACCCAGGTAGATTCGCGACTGAAAGGGGGAAAGAACACTGCTTCAATTTGCCCTCTGCTTCACATCGGCTTTCTACCCTCGTAATAGACCGTTATCCACTCATATGTATGCTGGCTACTGACTGCTCTTCGGTTCTTTGTTTCCTCACACGTCACATTTCCCCTCATCTCCCATTGCTGTTTCGATGATCGCTTAACTCTATTTTGCGAGTCGGTCGGTCGGTCGAACAAACTTGGCGAATGACAGCGAAGCATCGCATATGTATGTACAGGGATTACAACTTCATCCTTCGGCATTTCATTCATTCGAAAGCCGACAAGCGTCAATTGCACTCCGGCTTGCATCGTGTCACATCGTCATGTCGCGAACTTGTAGGCGGCTCACTTCTCTCACTTCTCTCATCCTCTCACTCTCAATTGATGATGACTCTTAATATGCTTCTTGTTTGTATGTTCTACGCAGTAATTGCTCGTTACTTGTACGTCATCGCAACAACCTGCTTTGGGAAGGCAAATGAATTACGAGCTTGCGAGGATACTTGCAGCAACGGATGTAACACCACCCCGCCATGATCCACAGGTCGAACTGCGGGGGAGGAGACTGGGGGAAAGAAGATTCCACAGGGCATGACGATGTAATATAAAGGCCATGGTTGTTGCCTATAGGAATGTATCTTCCCAAGAGGTGTGGTTCCTTCCTTCAAGGACCGTTGAACGTTTAGGAGACCCGAAAAAAAAGGGCGTCATCCATCTATCTGGTCTCAATTGCGTGCTGACCCCAACATCTTTTCTTTTTATTTGTCTTGTCCAAAAAGATGCGCTTTCAGCGAATTGTTGCGGCTGCACTGCTGCACGGGCTGAGCAGCGGCCAAACCGATATCCTTGATCTGGTAGATCCATTGATCGGAACCGTCGATGGAGGTCAGGATGTATTCTGGCAATCCTCTCCCTGGTGACCAGTGCTAACGAGGGCTTGACCTCTACTAGGACATGTCTTCCCTGGAGCGAGCTTGCCTTTTAGCATGGCCAAGGCCGTGGCCGATGTCGACAAGGAAACTCAGGGAGGCTTTGCTTCCAACGATGGCTTGAGTAAGTCTTTCTCTCTCCCCCGCAATGCTTGGCATAAGTATCAAGTCAAGTCGTTGCTGACGGATACCCAAAAGTCACTGGCTTTTCCCACATGCACGACAGTGGTACCGGAGGTGTAAGTTTGTAAATGATGAGCCCCCATATGTTAGCACACAGCTTTCATATTCTAACTTGAAATTGAAAAAAGGGCTCTTCGCTTGGAAACTTCCCCTTGTTCCCTCAAACGGGGTGCCCTGACGATGACCTCAACCGCTGCGAGTTCCCCAAGAGGAACCGCGCCGTCGAGCGCAAGAACGGGACCGCCTTTGCCCGGCCAGGCTACTTTACCGTGTCGCTCAACACGTCGATCCAGGCTGAGATGACAGTGACTAACCACACGGCGCTCTACCGCTTCAGCTTTCCCCCCAATGAGACGCGCACCTCGTACAGCCCCCTCATCCTGGCCGATCTGACCGACCTGGCAGACTCGAGGAGCAACGGGAGCATCGCCGTAGACGAGAGCACCGGGAGGATCATCGGCAACGGCACCTTTACGCCCTCGTTTGGCGTGGGTGTCTATACGTTGCACTTCTGCGCCGACTTCAAGGGCGCAGACCTTCGTGATACCGGAGTCTTCATGAACAACCGTGCCGGAAACAGCACCAAGAGCGTAGCCACCTACGTCGATGGCAACAATTCTCCGCCTGCGCCTGCTGGTGCGTGGGTGCGATTCCAGCGCCCAGAGTCGAACCAGATCCTCGCCCGCGTCGGCCTATCGTTCTTCAATACGGAACAGGCCTGCCGCAACGCCGAGACGGAAATCGAAGACTTTGACTTTGAAAGGGTTAGAGAGGACGCCGAGGGGGCTTGGCGCACTAAGCTGGGAGTCGTGTCCATTGACAGCACTGGTGTCGACACGTCTCTGCAGAGGACCTTCTGGAGTGGCATCTACCGGTCATTCCTCTCACCCCAAGATTACACCGGTTAGTTTCTTCTTGGTTGTGCCTCGCAACCCCAGAAATATGGTGCTGACACATCTTCCTACCAGGCGAGAACCCCCTTTGGGAGAGTGACGAGCCATACTTTGACTCCTATTACTGCATCTGGGACAGCTTCCGGAGCACCCACCCTCTGTTGACTATGCTCGATCCTCATGCCCAAGCCCTGATGGTACGCAGTCTGATTGACATTTACCGGCACGACGGGAAACTCCCCGACTGCCGCATGTCGCTCTGCAAGGGCTTCACTCAAGGAGGTAGCAACGCAGACAATCTTTTGGCAGACTCCTACATGAAGGGCCTACGAGACGGCATCGACTGGGAGACTGGTTACGAGGCTGTCGTTTCCGATGCTGAAGGTGAGTTCCCTCCCCATTTTTCTCCTTTCTCTTCCAACAATGACACTTCTTCTTTTTTTCTGACACACATGTGACAACGCCTTAGAGCAACCGGAAATCTGGACCCTTGGTGGCCGAGGAGGTCTGCACAGCTGGAAGACGCTGGGCTACATCCCAACGGACGACTTTGACCCCGTCGGCATCGGTCTGTACACCCGCTCCATCTCCCGCACCGTGGAGTACTCGTACAACGACTTCTGCATCGCCCAGATGGCCCGGGAGATGAACCGTACCGACGACGCCGAAAAGTACCTGGAGCGGTCCAACAACTGGAAGAACATGTTCGACCCCAACTCCCGCTCCGAGCTCAACCTCACGGGCAGCTCCGAACTGGTTGACAGCGGCTTCCAGGGCTTTCTCCAGCCGCGGTACCTCAACGGAACGTTTGGGTACCAGGACCCCGCCATCTGCACCTTTCTGTACAACTTCACGTCCTGTTACCTCAACTCCGACGGCCACGAGACTTACGAGGCTGGGTCCTGGCTTTACACGCACTACGTGCCGGGCGACGTGGCCGGCAACATTGATATCCTCCAGGGGGAAGAGGCGTTCCTGCGCCGGCTCGACTTCATCCACGGCACTCCCGGTCTCTTGTACATAGGCAACGAGCAGTCCTACCTGTTGGTCTTCCTCCCGCACTTCGCCAGCCGGCCCGGCCTGTCTTCCGAATACGCCCACAAGTACTTCCCCAGCAGCTTCAACGACACCGTCAACGGACTCCCCGGAAACGACGACTCCGGAGCCATGGGCGCCTTTACGGCGTTGACCATGATGGGCCTGTACCCCATGAGCGGCCAGAACGTGTACCTTCTGACGGCCCCGTTCTTCCGCGAGGTGAACATCACGAACCCCTTGTCCGGGAAGACGGCCACCATTCGAGCCAACGGGTTCGACGCCGAGTACACCAACATCTACATCCAGAGCGCCACGCTCAACGGGGAAAGATTCGACAGATCCTGGCTTACGCACAGCTTTTTCGTCGACGGCGGCGTGCTGGAGCTGGAGCTGGGACCCAGAGAGAGTACGGCTTGGGGTGTTGGGGAGAGCAATATTCCTCCTAGTGCGTCTACGCATTTCTGGAAGCGAGATTGAGAGAGTTGCGGTCGAGTTTGGTTATTGAGTGAGTCACAATAGTACGTAGCCAACAAAGCCACAATATATATAGCAAATATCCTTCTTTGTAGCTTCCTAACCGTAGATCCCAACCCTCTACTTGTTATAGACACAGAATAGTTAGAACTGTTCGCAAAGACAAGGTACACTTTGATCAGGGACATTTCTTTCAATGCTAATCATGACGGGGGGGCTGAATGGATTCGGGACGCCAGCTAAAGTTTCTCGAGGCCTAAATAAAGGGCTCGATAGGTGCCAATGTCAGTCTTACAGGGCTGATCTAGCCTTGTATCTTACTCGTCAGCAAAAGGCTTACCGGTAGCAATCTCTCCGCGGGTACCTGCGGTGGCCAACATAGGTAATACCCGCCAACGAACGTCCTTTAAGATGACCAATAGTAGTAGATTCAGTTATGTGCGTCTTGTTAGTTATTATAGAAGTTTAAAAGCTATTGGGGTATAAGTAGCTTGATTGTATATCGCGAGGCTGAAGTCTCGGATTGTAGTGTAAGAAGACTAGGTCTTTATAGCTTCGCACTTACGTCAGACATTTTTAAAAGGAAAATAAAGAAAAAAAAAGGGAAAAAAGGGGGAAAATGAGAAATGAATTATTAAAAAAGAAAGAAGGAGAGAGAGAGAGATAATAGTAGTAGCTTCTTCTAATAATACTAAAAGTAAAGCTCTAGTACGTAATGCAAATATGAATAATACTACTTAAGCAAAAGATGTGCTAGGATACTCTTCTACTTGTTGAAGAGCCCCCGCAGGCAGCAATTAGATGCCACCCTTGGCTAAAGTCAACACTGGAGAGCATGGGGCCTAGAAAATGCTCAGGGTATGTTTCGATTGGATGTAGATGTAACGCTACCATTAACAATCGTGCAGGTCTTTTAATGCCTTTTTAAGTCATCTAATAGGGCCCCGCACTTTCGGGGTAGGGTAGATTACTGCTGAAACAATGGCATGACAACAATAGCATGACAATAGTCCACTTGATACACACTGGTCAACAGTGTCGCTAAAGCAATAACGTAGAATGATATAAATATCAATGACATCTATTGCTTTTTAAGACAACGGCTTGATCGCATATTGAAGCGAAATAATGATATAAAAGAGCGATATGTAAAGCATCCTGTGCATACCTGCTAAGAGGCTGTCTCTTACCTTAGGAAGCGCTATAAATCTTTATTCCGATATTCTAAAGTCCCCTAATTATTTTAAGTTAGATTCTTAAATTATAAATACTTTTTAACGATCTTAAACCCTTCCTTTTCCCCTTATAATTAACTAGGGTTCTTTAGAATAAAAAAGGCTATATTAGCTGACTAACTCTCGGAGCAACCTTAATCCGAATCTAGCTTAGGATTAGCTAGGATCCGGATATTGATTTTAGACCGCGTTTAACAGTAATTGGAAATCTACCCACCCCCTTTAGACAAGGCAACGCGCCTCATCGCGCGCGGATGAGCGAAGTAATGTGGTAGGTCGCCCCTCGAAATATCTAATATCTTGGTCCCCTCGGTGTAACTTTCTATTACACGCGTGACTTCCACCTTCGAGCGCATTGGCTCGCTCCGAGCCCAACCCAGCTTTAGACCTACACTTTTGCTCACATGTCAATCCGTCTAGGCCGCCGCCTGCGAAGAGACAGCGCGTTGAAGATTACAACGTCAATAACACCAATCACGAGGGCGAAGCCTTTAAGAAGAGCCTGCGCAAGAACATCATCCCCGCCATCTTCGACGAGGTCAAGCACCTACCTAGCTCTTATAACAGGACAAACATTGCTAAGCAGGTCGGTTCCTTTATTTGCCCTTTATCATGCGTGATACCCTGACTAACACCCGTGTTCTCAGGTTCTCGATAATGCTTTAAAGACTCAGAACGTGGTGACGCTTTGGCGTCAACACAGCGGTAGTTTCCCCGACGATGTCGAGGCCAAAATTATAAGGAGCTGCCTGGAATACGTTCGAGCGAATTACCGACACGTTGTCCCTCCTGCAGTAACAACAACAAATGGGGTATCAACAAATGGGGCGGTAGCACCAGTAAAGCTCAAACCTGCTGTTCAACAACAGCCACGGCAGCAACCACAGCCGCAACCACAGCCGCTGCGGACGGGCCTCTGGAAGAATACTATAGCTCCACCAAAGCTGGCACCCGCCCTGGATAATAATGCCCGACGACGACCGCTACGTCCGCTGCCGCGGCGCCAGCAACGGCCTGCATCCAACCACACGGATCGAATCAGCTACCAAACCCTCGAGCACCGCCCATATCGTACAAGATCAGAGCTAGCCTCGATTTTCAATGGCATTCAGCGTCTCCGGCGGGGGCCAGGGGACCTGCCCGACGCTCCTATCGTCTATCACGTCGACTTTACCCAGGATGAAGCTGCTCAGCTTCTTGCGCTCACCAACCACCTGGTCAATGGACGCATGACCTTGGAGACGCTAAGCATCTGTAACCAGCAGCTGTTCGACATTATCAGTGGTGAATTCACTGGTGACTTATCAGTACCAGGTAGATCGAGGCAAGACATACGAAACTTTTTCGCAGACGTTGGCGTCCTCGGTGGTTATACATCTCCTAACCGCGTGCTATCGCTGCAACCCGAGACTAAAGAAACACGCAAGGACCATGAGGCATCTTTACGAACGTCAAGGGCCTCGACTACCTTGTTCGCTCGAGAGCTAGAGGGCAACAGGGGCTTCGGCCGTATGCGCAGCTATGCCAACTTCCAAAATACGTTAAAGATCGACCTGGAAGATGAGCTGGAGCCAATTGCCGAGTTCACCAACTGTGCTGGAGATGTCGCTACGATATCTTGGGTTTCTAATAACGAGCTGATATGCGGCACGACAGCGCACTCGGACACCCACAACCAGCAGTACAATAAGCCCGGCAACTTTCTCCTATGCTCTATATCTCAAGGCACCCTGAGGGCCTTTGCCGACCATCGCATACCTCGACCTCTAATAGAAAAGGGCGAGAACGCCACTGAGGCCATGAGACAGAGCCAGGACCCATGGCTCTACACGTCGGTCGTAGCATCAAACTGCGACTATAGACGAGGCCTAGGGTATACAGCTAGCTTCGATAAGACGGTTAAAGTATGGCGCATCGAGCAGGATAAGATGCAATGCCTGGCAACTTGGCCGCATCAAGGCAACGTCAACTTTGTCACAGTCGCCAAGGACGGCTCCGGGCGGGTTGCCTCAGCTGCCGATGTCCCCTTGAATGCTATACGCGTTTACCAAGTCAACGTAGACGATATACCCAGAAGCCCCTTTATAACATTCTCGAGCAACCGCAACGGCAATGACTACTCAGATAAATGGGCGTATTGTCCTGCCACGATGCAATGGGGCAAGGCTCTTGGTGTACAGCATCTTCTTCTTGTCGGGTACTCACCGCGCAGTAGAACTGGCGACGATTTGGATATCCCGGAAGACAAGCGTAACACTGGGGCTATCGAGCTATACGACACCATTAACCACCGTGAGGTCCCGGTGTCGACGGCTCGATCTGCCAATGTATTCGAAGTTGAGTGGCATCCCACCTTGCAGCGGTTCATTGCAGCAACTTCTCCTTGCGGCCTTGTCGTCGAGCCAGGGGTGCGGACACAAATACACATATTCGAACGCGATAGGGACGCAGAAGAAGAAAGGTACTGCGTTTGCCAAACGCTTGACTGCTGGGCTGCGGATATCAACGAGCTCACATTCAAGCCCAACTCGCTGTTCCAGGCGTACGTGACGGCCGCTTGCACGGACGGCAAGGTATACGTTTGGGACACGGCGCAGGGAGACAAGCCGATCCACATACTTCAGCATGGTCCTTCGCTAGAGATCTTCGACGAAGAACATCGCGAGAAACTTGATACGGGTGTCAAGTTTACAGCCTGGGGGACCACGCTAGATAGGTTTTACACGGGTGGAAGCGATGGAGCAGTCAACGTTTGGAACGTGCGGAACTTGACCAAGACGCATGTTAAGATATTGCTTGAAGCTCCAGCCCCCATAGCCTCCGGGTCCTTCTCGCCGGATATGAGGAAGCTGGCTATCGGGGATGCCACCGGGCGGCTGTGGGTGCTCTCGACTGACGAGCGAGATGCACAAGAAACACACTATATGACCCTTCCCGGGTCTGGGGTCCGGCGGAGGTGCCCTAGACCCTTTCTAATGCACGACGACCCGCCTCCCCCGCCGACGTCAACCGGCGATTTGGCTATTGATATGGATACGGATATAACGGGTGCTGATGTCGATAAACCCGAGATTGTTACATACTCTGCAAAGACATATTTCGAGCCCGGCGTTCTCGTCAACACCGGGAACCCCATCATCGGAGTCGTCCAAGGGCACAACTACGCTTCCTCGAACCTGTTCCGGCGAGAGGCTCACCTGGACCAGGATCCCGCCGCTCCTCTGCTAACGGACTACGAACGGCATCAACGGGCCTCGGTCATTTCCGTTAGAGGCGTACGCCGGAGATCCCTACGGAGGCTCAAGCCGGTAGACAAGCCGGGCCCCGAGCTCCAGACGGTGCACGAGGAGAACCGGCTATCGGACAAGCAGATTGAGCTCTGGCAAGAGGAGATTGAGAAGCTGGCCGGGGAAGACGTTGCCGAGCTGAATAAGCTCGGTGCCATCTTGCGCTTAGAAGATGTCTAAGGAAAAAAAGGGGAATAAAAAGGCGAAAGAAAAACAACCATGATACCCCCCCTGTTTTTTTAAAGATTTTCGGCTTGTTTTTTTACAAAAAGCCTTGGAATAATTCGTCTTTTTTTCAGCCAGGTATATTTGCATATAGTAAATGGCATCATCGATCGAGTCAAGACCCTAACGGAAGATTTTCTTGCTTTCTGTTTTAGCTATGGTTTAATGCTAATGATTGGTTCAACTCGAGTATAAAGTACATCTAAATGTCATACATGTGATGCCAAGGTAGAAGAAGGCTTTAGGCCATCCATCTAACATGTAGCAAAGGTCATGGATAAGGGGAGTTTCGGAAAAAAAACACTCTCGGAAGAAGGGGGGGAGGTAACGGACCGAGTCTCCCGGTAGACCGGATGCGGATGAGATCGGAGGCTAGAACTCGATTGAACTTTTTCTTTCTTCCTTTACTTGATAATTATACTCCGTACTCCGTTATCAAAATCTAACGTCGAGGTGGGAAGAAACGGAAGCCTTGGAGCCAAAAATGTTTACCCTACAGTAAAACAACGACCTTTCTGTCTTTTTTTATTTCTAACCCGTATTACCCTTCCGCTGAGGTAAACTCATAAATAGGAGTTAGGGAGAAAAGGAGACAACAGCTTCGATAGAGTGGCTGCATTGAATGAGTAGGGAATGATTAGCTGTAGGGCACTTTGATGTTTATGCGGTAGAAAGGGGTAATACAGGGTTTGGATATTTTTTTGAAATACTTTGAATACTGTCATGAGGTTTCATCAGATGCTATAATAAGTAGTTGAAAGAAGGCAGTATGAGTATAAATATGAATATATATAAATAAAAAGTAAAAGAACCAACTAAGATAATATAAGGTTTCATAATCATCAACTTCTCGTGAAAAACGTTCCGCGTGTTATCCAAAAACGCCCTTTTTATATCTCCTTGCTGCAAAGTAGCATCCCCCTAAAAGATTTTATGTTACGAGCTTCAGACGACGGTCTTTAAACGCTGCTGCTGCCGCTAATGCTACCAGCGTCTTTCTTGCCACCAACAACCTGCACAGTCTCTGGGGCGGGGACACTAGAGGCCTTATTCTTCTTCCTCATGACGGCAAAGGCAACGCCGCCGACGAGGGCAACGACGGCGAGGGTGACGACGGCGCCGATAACGCCGCCAACGGCAGGGGAAACGCTGCCGCTCTTGCCCTTGCCACCGTTGCCGTCCGACCCGTCAGCCTTGGAGCCGTCGGTGTAGGCAGCGCAGAAGTGCTCCTCGGCAGAGCAAATGTCGCACCAGGTGCCGACGTCGCTGATGGCCTTGTCGCTCATCTCGCTCTTGAAGTCGTTCCAGGTCATGGCGTCGTCGTCGTTGCCAAAGAGGGGGTAGGAGGCCATCTCGGCGTCGGTGCCGTTCTTGAACAGCCAGCGGACCTTGAGATTGTCGGCTGAGGGGAAGCTGTCCGTCTCCCCCTCGCTGAAGAGCTCAAAGGCCATCGTGGCGGCGTACTCTGGCAGGCCGGTGAAGTTTGCGCTCAGGTCGACGAGGCCCATGGAGCCGAAGAAGGCGAGGAAGGTGTCGTAGCTGCCCGCGAGCAGGGAAAACTTGAGCTTGCCCTCGGAGGAAACGGTCTGGTTGAGCTGGGCGAGGACGCCGCCCGAGAGGGTCCTGGCGCCGATGGAGCGGGCGGGCTGTGAGGCGTTGTAGTTGCTGTCGAACTCGTGCGAGTCTCCCAGGGTCTTGATCTGGAACATGTCCTCGTCGGAGATGTCGAGGGCGCTGGTGGAGGCGTTGTGGATGCGGGCCACGTTGAGCAGGTCAAAGATGTCGTAGGCGTTGCCGTAGGTCAGGTACTCGTCGTCGACGTCGTAGACGTCGCTCAAGTACTTCTTCAAGGAGGCGTAAAAGTCCCGAGTGTCGTCGGTGCGCTGCTTGAAGACGTCGCTGTCGGCGAACGAGGCGGTAGCCTCCTTGTAGGCAGGGCAGCCATCATCGCCCTTGATCCAGATGGTCTCCTCAGACTCGTCGCCGACGCCCTGCAGGAGCACGTACTGGTAGCCCTCCAGGGGAGCAGTGCTGTCGCTGCCATTGTTCAGCTGGGTGGTGGCCAAGTCCTCGTTGGTCTCCGTCAGGGGCGGGTAGAGACCCTGGAGGAAGGCCGTGGCCGTGTTGGCCAGGATGCCTGAATTGGGAGCGCTGGCGTAGAGCTGGGACGGCTTGTACTCATCAGGGGAGATGCCCAAGATCTGGTGGTCCGAGTCGTTGGACAGATAGCGAGCACGGTAGCTGCTACCAACCTGGTAGACCTGGCTGGCGCCGAGGGGGGTGAGCTGCTGGGAACCATAGTGCTTGGCAGTGCCTGAGAGAGAGTGTGTTAGTCAGCCTCACTGAAGCAATTTAGGTTCACAAGGTTCAATAAGACTCACGATCACCGTGGCGAGTAAAGACAACAACACCATGAACCGTCTCGGCAGCGGCGCCGGCGGCCAGGAGACTCAAAGCTGCGAGGGACTGCATGATTTATCGCAAAAGCAACAACTCAATGACAATCAAACCTTGATGGAGAAGGGGGAGGGGAACGAGAATGAGCAGAGAGAGGTGAGGGGAAGCACAGAAGAAGAGGGGAGGAGAAGAAGCTCCTCCAGCTCAACGCAACCTAGGAACCTTAGAGCCTGATATAAACCACACACCACACATCACACGCCCATCTTCCCAGGGAGAGCCAACCTCTCAGGCATTCCCATGAAGAACCCAGTGGAGCCCACCGATGGCTCAGGAAAAAAAAAGTCTGCGGGGCTAAACTGGAAGCATCATCGTTATTGACTTGCATATTGCATTTCTGCTGCAAATCAAGTGCAATGTTGAAGCGGGGTTGCTTTCCGTGTCTGCGCTAGAACACCGATTGCCGGTCGGAATGTTTTTTTTTTTTAGTTGAAAAGCTACTAGTAGTAGCATGCAAAGTACGCCTGTTATCTGCTGTGTGTGTGTGTGTGTGCGTTTTGAGCGTAGGATTATTGGTGGTGTGTAGTACGGAGGTAGTAGTAAAGTCGAGGGTGTAATCGGGCCCAGCCGACAGACAGCCAGAAGGCACGGAAGAAAAAAAAGCACCCCAAAAGTGCCACCCATCGGCTCGTCGCGGTGGGTACCGATAACGATTTCCCGCAGGCGACTTCATCCGCTGAAAGCAACTAAACTCCTAGAGAGCCATTGCCATTGCCATCTCCCCGGAGATGCTCTGTAAAAGGCTGAAAGCGGATTCGCACAGCACTCCGCTTGGCAAACAGCATTTCCCCGCCTCGCTCTGTCCTTCCACATTTGATAAAAAGGTGCAGCGGCAAATCGGCACGTTCGTTGAAGAAAAAAGCCTCGCTGGTTTTTTCCCCAACGAGGAAGACTCTTCACTTGTACGTATAAGTGGCCTATAAACATGTACAAAACAGGTACCTAATTATATAAAACAGCCTTGATCAAAAAGGGCACATATGTAGATATCCGTCTAAGATTGAGAATCCATGGTTACGGATAGTTCTATGGCTAAAGTATATTAATTCATAGTCCTCAATGCCTCCCTCCTCTCTTTCCTTTCTACATCCTCCCATACGGGACGAGGGACGCCGACCTCGGTCTTTACGAGATGCCAAGCATTACCTTTAGTAAGTAATGCTAACCATCTCGGAGAAGCGGGACCTACATCTTAGAGAAAAAGAAAAAAGAGAGAGGGAGACCAAAGGACTCAAGTTCAAAGATCATTAAATAGTGCTCAAGTGTCGCGCATCCATTCCGTCGTCATGGTCCCATTGTCAGAATACCATTTGCTTTCCGACCCTGAGGATCCGCCGGCGTCCACCCACGAGTACCCATCGTCAGTCTTAAACGTCTGATGAATCACCTCATTATCCGGGCCAATGCCAAACACCACCACCTTGTCGTCCGAGAGACGACGTAGGTGCGGCGCAGAGTTGAACCAGCCACCCAGCAACTCCCACCCGTCGTCGGCCCACTTGGATCCCTTGCGCGCATGGTGCCACAGCTGAGCGTCGTCCCCTACGACCACAACGTCGAGTCGGTCCTCGTCCGTCACCAGCAAGCTGGGCTGCGAGACAAACTTGCCGTCTCTGATGCCCCCAATGCTCTTCGGTCCGCCGTCGCCCTCCAGCTTCCATGATTCGGGGTCTGCCCATGTAGCGTGATACATGTCGCCATCTTTCCCTACTCCTATAAAATCGATTCTTTCGTCGCTCGTGGCCACGGCCGCCGGGTCCCCCATGAAGTCTCCTCCGACGTATTCCCAGTAGTCGAAGTAGGTCGCGTTCCCACGCTTAATCATGAGCTCATACGGGCCGTCCCTATCGCCGTCCTTGTTGCCGTACGCCACCACGTCCACGTTGTCGGGACCCAAGCATACAGCCACGGGCGAGCTCGCCAGCTTGCCCGTCACAGCTCGGCCCCAGGACTCGTCCATTTCTGGCACCCATCCCTCATCAGTGGAGTACCTCTTATACGCGACCTCTTGTTTCGACGTCGTGGTAAAAACCGTCATGCTGCCCGTCGCCGGAGAGCACACCGTGGGAGGAGAGTAGCACTTCCCATACAAGTCGCTCCACTCTCCCCAGTCAGCACGCAGGGTCCTGAGACGCATCTTCAAAGAATCCTTCTGCACAGCAAATACGTGCACCCGACCTTGGATCTGTATCACAGACGCAGGCTGGCTTGCCAACTCCGTCTTGCCGTCCAGACATTTCCAATCATCGTCCATCCAATCGCCACCGTCGTGCTCGCGGTAGCAGATTCTATCCTCAGTGTTGCGGGCGAACAACATAAAGAGGGGTGAGTCGGACGAGGGGTTCACGCTTGATAGTATGGAGGGGCACCAGCCTCTCTGCACGCACGTCGACTCAGATGCTTTGGCGCCAGATGGGGGTAACGTGATGGGGCTGCCAAAGATCGAGCTGTCGTCGATTCTATTATCGCCCACGGGGCTGCCAACTATTAGCGATTGACCATATTTTGAAAGTTCTGGTGGCATCAGGCAACGTACGAATCCTCTGAATCCTCTGAATTCTCTGAATCATCCGACTTGCCAAGGGTCAAGCCTAACCCAAGACCGAGCGCGAGTCCAATCACGACCACCGCGCCCACGCCCGCCGCGATCCAAATCTTCTTTCTCGTCCAGAACCCATTTCGCTTCCCAGCGACTTCTGGTGCCGCCGCAGGGTCCGAATTGTATGCCAAAAGCTTGCCGTCGCCTACCTCGGGCCCCGGCTCCGGTGACGTCCCGGTCAAATTCATGTAACCCGTCGTGGGCGTGCTTTGCATCCCTTGTGTCCTGCCGTCGTTGGATTCAGACATCGAGACCTCGGGGAGGTCTGAGGGCAGCGCAATCATTGGCGGATCGCGATTCGGTACAACCTCTGGCAGATCCCATCCTTCGGTAGGCTGCTGATTGTGTGCCATGATGAATGGGCACCGGATCTCAATAAGTAAAAAGCAAAATAAGAATAAAAAATCAAACGCTCATAGCCGGCCGTCAAAGAGTATGGATATCAGGGAAGGAAACGCAAAAGCAACAAATCAATCCGCGCAAGGAAACAGGGGAGAGAAAGAAGAATGGCAAGGTTGACAGGCATAACGCCCGTCCATCCCCCTCAACATTATTACTTGTACTACCCTATCGTAGTGGATCATTTCAAGGGAGAGTAGGGCGCATATCTGTTGCCAAGTGCGTCGCAGTAGGATCTTTATAAAATCATTGGAGACTCGATCCTTGCGTACCACCCTGCAGCATTGCGGCGTAGAAAAGTTGCTCACAGTTCGCTTTAGAGAAAAGACTCGTTCCCAATCTCCTTAATAACCCTAAGGCACTACTAAGGTAGAGACCTGCTTTTTTAAAACTAACGCGTTTAAGACCTCCGTTACTTCGACTTTCTATATTAAAAAGCTCTATTATTTAATTTATTATAATATCGATTTTAATAAAGCTTACTATTAATTAATATATTTTTTATATATTTTTTAAAATAAGGACTTATTTATTAAGCTTAATAAAGCTTAATATTAATAGCTTACTAATTATACCTATATATTTATTATTATACTTAAACTTAATTATAATAATAATTTTAAAAAGTTAGACTTAAGCTTTTTAAAGCTTCTTTAAGTCTTATAGTTTTTTTTTATATTATTATTATTATTTTAGTATTTTCTATTAAAACTTTTAATAAATCGCTAGGTTAATTATAATTGAAAGAAAATAAATAATATAAAAATAGAATTATTAAAAAAATTTAATATTAATAATAATTTTAATTATTAATATATAATTAAATTATTATAAATTAAATATATTTTATTATTAATATTTTAATTTATATAAGAATCTATAGTAAAAAATAAATATAAAATTATTAAAATACTTATAATTTAATAAAAAAAGTATTTATATATTTAATAATATTATATTTTAACTATAAGACTTTTAAATACTTTTATTATAATATTTAATCTTTTAACTTTATATAATAATATAATTATAGTTTTTATAAAGTTAATAAATAAGCTTAATATATATAATAAATATTTTAATTATTTTTTAAATTAATATTAATATAATTATAAATAAATATATTATAATTTATAAAAATAAAAGCTTTAAGATAGTAATAGTATTAATAAAGCTAATTTTAATTAGCTTTAAAATTTAAATTATTATATAATAAAACTATTTCCTATAGTAATTATTGTATTATTATAATTAATTTTTTAATTTAATTAATTAATTAAGTTAAAAAAAGATAATAAAATAATTATAGCTTTAATTTAATATAAGCTATTATTATTTTTTTAGTTAAAAACTTATTAAATTAAATATATTATATTTTTTTAAATAATTTCTTTTCCTTATTAAACCTTATAATTATTTTAAAAGATTATAATATTAATATAATAAATATATACTATATAAATAATAATACTTTTTAAATATTTTATTAATTTTAAAAAAGCTAATATTAATAAATATATATAATAATTATAAAATTATTTTTTTAAATTAAAAAGAAATTAATAATAGCTTAGCTATAAGTATAAGCTATATAATATTTTTTTAATAATAAATTAATAAAGTAAATTAATATTTTATTTATAATTACTTATTATAATAATTCTATAAATATAATAAATATTAGTAATTAATTTTATATTAAAGAAAAATATAATTATTATTTTTATAAAAGCTTTTAATAGATATTAATATAAGCTTTTTTTTAAATAGCTTCTATTAATAGTTATTTATTATAGTATTAAAGTAAGCTAAATTAAAAAATCTATATTATTTTATATTTATAATAATAAATAATATTATGTATATTTAATGATATATATTTATAGTAATTTTAATAATTATTAAATTACTATTAAATATAGTATTATATCTTTAAGCCCTATGCCTCCCCTTATCCTTTTTTTTATATTATCTTTATTATTAATCTAGCTTAATTTATATTATCTTAATAGTACTTAAGACTGCTTAATGCTACCCTTAGAAGATATTACTTTATATTTATACTAAGGTTTATATTAAGCTTTATAGTATTATTTAACTTATATAAAAAGTATAAGCTTATTTAATTAAGCTTAATTATTAATCGCTTAAAGCTTAATTAATACTTAAGTATAGCTCTAAGCTATATTTATATTCGAGTAATACTAATAGTTAGATTATCGATAAGGGCTATATTACTATAGCTAAGGTAGGCTAATTAAATAGCTTAATAGCTTATAGTTATTGCTCGAAGCGTTTAAAGATAGGTATCTTTAAGTACCTAATAATAGATTTATAGTCTATTTCTTAAGGCTAAGGCTACTTATTAAAGGTTAAGGGTATTATAGAAATAATAGTTATTATATATATAAGAGAGAGAAAGAATATATATATATATAATAAAAAATAAAGATTAAAAAAAGATTATAAGGGGCTTATATAGATTTTATATATATTATAATAATAATATTTAATAATTATTAAAAACTTTAATTTATTAAGTTTTATTTAATTTAATTAAGTATTATTAAGTTTAAAAGCTATTTAAGTATATATAGTTTAATTATATATTATAAGGCTAAAGCTTTAGATTATATTTAAAGAAGACTAAGCTTCTAGCTTTATGCTAATAGTATTAGGATTTAGAAGTAAAAAGAAAATAATAAATAATAATAAATAATTTATAATATTATTTTTTAATAATATAGTAATTAAATAAACTTAAGAAAAAGGAATAAATAAAAAGATATTAATATATTAATAATATAATATAAATTTATTTATTAAAGTAAAAAATCTATTTACTTAGCTTATAAAAGTATTAAATTAAAAGATTTATAGCTATAATAGCTTTTTTTAAGAGAAATTAATTATAACCTTATATACTATATAATATAATATAATTATAGTTAATATAATATAATACTTTATAAAAAAGAAATTATTAATACTTATATTATTATATAAATTAAATAGCTTTAGATATATTTCTTATTTATTGCTTTACCGAGCTTCCCGGTCTAATTATAAACCCTATCGCTATATTATAGTGCCTTAGGGTTATTAAGGAGATATAGGGAGTAGATTACTTATAGGTACTCGAGTACCTACTTTATTACCTTCTATACCTGCCCTCTCCACGCCGCTAGGCACCTGCCAGCGGCCGCTCCTCACGCTAACCAAGACCGCTAAAGCCCAGGCCAATCACGCCGCTATTTAGACGAGTAGCACCCCGTAGATGAGGGAACGACAGCAGCTTGAAATCAGCGTTGCAGGCACCGTTGCCATTGCATTGCCCTCAACTCCAGCCTTGGAACGGAGAGGCACGTCAAGGAACCGCCACAATGCCACCAATCACGGACAGAACATTCCGAACCAGACATGCCGCCCCAAGGGGGCACCGTTTGCGTTGCTTACAAGTAGCCACAAAAGCTAATCGCCACCACCTCGCTGACCAGGGCTGGGCTCGATGCGCGTAATTGATGATTTCAGGGCTCCCAAGTCACGCAATATTGAAAACATTCAAGGAACGACCTCCCAAGAATCCATGCCTGTTTCCAGTGTCGTTACAAGCTGTCTTTCACAGCTGTTGCCTTTTGAGCTAAGCAATACTAATAATATGATGCCCCCCCCCCCCCCATACGCGTACGGCAGCGGGCATGCGCCGTCGGATAGATAGCGAGGTGAACCTTTCATGAGCGGATATCTTCATAGCCTCCAGCTAGAACCAGTTTCAACAGGACTAGACATGCTCGTAGTGATTGGCTTCTATATCCCTTATTTTTACTATGAACAGTAAAACCCTCCTCTTCAAACATTTGTAGTAACACTGATCTATCAGTTGAAGGAGGGGAGGGAAATATCAAACATTAGTAGTAACGCTGATCTGTCAGTTGACAGAAGGAGAGGATGCTAAGGCTATCGTCCAAATCTACCTCCTATCAGAATCACTTTTCAACACAAGCTCTCAAGGTACACAAGTAAAAAAATCCAAATACATGAGCCTTTGACTCTTGCTTTTGAGAATCCCATGCCCGCATCAGATACCTCTTTAAGGCACGGCCCTAACAACCAGCTTCACACGTCGGAACCATCCCGACCCATTCATACTTTTTCGAAGCGATACTTCCCGAAGAGTGTCCTGGTTACCGAGGATATACTTTACATTCATCTACCTTTTCCTCAACTTGCAGTAAATCTCGACGTGAAATACCTCGTTCTCCGAGCGGAGGTCGAGCGATGCCGCCGATCTCCACTACGATGGAGGCACTACCAAGGGAGCTCCAACCGCGTATGGCATGACTACACCTACCATACGGAGTATATGGACTATCACATGCTTGAATCACCTCACCTCACTCAGTTATTGTGCATTACCATCAAAATTGTGCGTCATAAAAGGCTTTTTCTATTCGTATATACTGCTCCTTGCTATGGCAGTAATGATGATTATATCCGGCGAAGCAATAATATTTTGTTCTTTGTTTTCGTAAAAGCAAGTAGGTAGTAGCATTAAACAAGCTGTGACATGCAGAGTATAAGAGATCCTGTGATAGGATCCTCATATGTGCACCATTTACTGAGCGAGACCCAGACCACATGATCTTATCCGCCTTCTTCTTCCAATGCGTAAGGCATTGTTTTTCTCTCTTTGACTTCGAGTAGACGTACGCTTAGTGCTTAGCGGTGACCGAATCGCCGGTGAGCTTCTCGACATAGGTTTTCGCCCTGTAGCAAGAATAGATTAGTTTCATGTTTTCCAAATCAATAAAGCTCCCAGATAATACTCACATGTCGCCGAGAGCAACCATGCAGACGGTCTGCCAGACGCTGAGACCGATACGGGGAGTAACACCACGGTACAGGCCAGTGATACCACTGTTGCCGTAAATGTACCTGAAGGTGTTGCCAACAGTCATCTTCTTGGGACGGTTGGGGTCCTCCTTCTTGCTCTGCATCTCGACGCGGATGACCTCGATGGGCTGGTTCCAGGCGGAGAGACCACCACCGAGAGCGGAGGAGAGAATCTTCTCCCAGGGGCTCAGCTTGTCCTGCTGGCCCTTGCCGGTGGCGCTGCGGATCCAGCCCTCGGCGAGACGGCTCAGACCGAAGCGGGAGCCCCAGTTGGTCATCTGGCGGATGGCAACAGCGTTGACGCCCTTGTTGATGCCGCGGATGCCGTCCTTGCGGTAAATGTCGGCAAAGGTGGAAAAGGTGGACTGGGGCTTGACGCCAGCGGCGGCCATCTTGTGCTTGGTGATCTCGACCGTCTTCATGCAGGTGCAGAAACCCATGGTGGCGTAGGCCTGGGCGACACCGCCGGCGACACCACCCAGGATACCACCGCCGAACTCAGAGGCGCCGAAGCTGCGGGCGTAGTACTCGGCCTCGGAGGCGACAAAGAGCAGGACGGCACCCTTGGTGGAGGCTTCGATCCAGGCCCAGGGGATGAGGCCCTGGTAGAAGCCGAGAACACCACCCCGAGCCCAGATGCGGCCCAGGGCCGAGCCGAAGCCGTCGCCACGGTGGGCAGCCATGGTGGTCTTGACCACCTCGAGAGGCTGGCCCAGGGTCGTCACCTCGAACAAGTTGAGGCCGGCGCCCAGCAGCAGGTTGGAGAACTTGATGGGCTTCTTCTCCAGCTTCTGAGGCTCCCCGACGGGGGCCGGGAGGGTGGCGGTAGCGACCATGGCGGATAGTTGGTGATTTGGTTTCGACGTCGAAAGGCGGGACCCTGACCAAGGGAAGAGGGAGCTTCTTCGCGAGTTGTTTTTTTCCTTTTTTTTTTAAATCGTGAAGGAAAGGGGGAAGGGCGGGCAAGCGTTTAACAGAGCAGCAGGAGCAGGAGCAGGAGCAGCAGTAAGCGGGACCTGTGGGAGGGGCGGACTGTGACCGATATAATTGGAGGCTTGGAGCTAAGGTGTGGGAAAAGCTGGAGCTCAAACGGTACTATGGGCGTAGTAAGGCTCTCTTCTCCTGCGGGGGATGATGACCGGGACGAGAATTAGATGGGAATGACCGAGGCTATGGGGGCGGGAAAGAAAAAGCAGCTGTCAGCAGGAAAATCCGTGATGGGAACGAACAAAGAAGCCTCCCCCTCCTTTTGCCTTGGTTAGGTACAGTGAGCAGCAGTCTGCACGTGCTTCCAAGGCAAAAGTCGGCTGCGGCCCGTAGTAGTAGTTCTGGGTAGTAACAGTAATAACTCACTCACGTTTTTTGTCGCCTAGGCCTATTACAAGCAGCACGTCAATTGCTTGGTTTTCTCCTCGCCAATTGACTTTTTCGTCTTTACAGAGGTGAACTGAGGAAAAAGAGAAAAAAAGAGAGGAAAAGAGAAACAAAAAAAAAGCGAAAGGTCTCTCGTCCAGCTTTGTCCCAACTCGAAAAAGGGGGCAATTGTAATCCAATCCTTTGCTTATCTGATAATTTAGCCTACAAGTATTCCGCCCGCGACGCACTTCCTCTTCCTGGCCTCCGACTCGGCGCAGACGTTTTCGATTTTGGGCAACGTTGAGGCTTGACGGGATTTTTTTCGCGTCGGGACGTGATCCAATGAGAGCGCCGGCAACAGTCAATTCTTTGGGGCTCTCAACAATCGCCCATGCAGTGTTGAGGCAACCTTTCCAGCCAGTTTCCCGCCGCCGCTGTGCCCCAATTATCGCACCGACACCGGGGATGCCTAGTAGTGCTAAGAAGTCGCAGACAAAATACATTAATCAATATCTGTCCAAGTAAATAGCAGAAAACGGACCTTTTCTTTTGTGCGTCTGTGGAAGCGTGGGGTTCGGGTCAATTTCACTGCGAGCTTGGGAGCTTCGCGGGACAGTTTCCCACAACACGCCATTACCCAATTCGCCGGATTACAGTGGAAGGATTTTCTCACTCTCAGGCCTATCGATTTTCCTGAGATCAAGTCCCGCAAGGCCCTTTCCTTTGGTAATCAACGTCACCGTTGAAGCCTTACGAGCATGTATCAATTTGGCCGCTCCGAGTCGTCTTGACCGCTTATACGCGAAAATGGAGTTTGCTCTCCTGAATTAAGTTTGCATATCCATGCTGCAGATGTGAGCGCCGGTAGCCGCATGAGCGTGCCGGATCATCGCCTAAAGCATCTGCTAATCTAGTGCATGCGATGACAGCATCCCCTGGCATGTAAAAATAGGCAAGATCCTCACCCTGCGTGGGCAGTCACTTAATACATAGATTTCGTACCAATTGGACAAATGTCATCTTGATACACTGTCTGGCCGTGGAAAAAAGGCCTGGTGAATCTATGCGCAAAAAATCACCCATACGAGAATCGTGTGCCATGTTGCTCAATAAGAGCATACCATTCATTGTCAAACTCCCACAAATCCAACACCCAATTCGTGAAGAGAAATGATCGCTTGAGCGATCTATATCATTAATAACCTAGGAAAACAACTGACTCCCGTATCCACCCGTTACATAGCGTAAGTAAGTAGTGTACAAAGTCAGCACATGTGTTGGTATCTGCTTTTTGTGCCCAAAGTCTATAATCATATCACTGAGGCTTCCAGCGTGAGCTGCCTAGCCTCTCTCCCAATATCAAGTACACGTTCAATCAGCCATTTACAGCTTCTTGACAATATCAATCCACTTCTCGGTGGAGAAAGACTTGGGGCGCTCAATGGGGGCACCAACGGCGCGGTCGATGATGAGCTGGGGAAGGACACCGATGGCGCGGGAAACACCGAAGAGAACGGTGTAGTAGCTGGACTCGGTGAGACCGTAGTACTGGAGAAGCACACCGGAGTGGGCATCGACGTTGGGGTAGGGGTTCTTGGTCTTGCCGTGCTCGGTCAGGACGCGAGGGGCGATCTTGTAGACCTGGCTGACGAGCTGGAACATGGGGTCGTTGGGCATCTTCTCTGTAGGGCTGTTAGCGATCCGAGTACTCCATGTTTGCATGGGGAACACATACCTTGGGCGAAGGCGCGCTGGGCCATGTAACGGGGGTCAGTCTTGCGGAGGACGGCATGGCCGTAGCCGGGAACGACACGGCCAGCGTTGAGGGTAGACCAGAGGTAGTCGGTGATGGCCTTGTCGCTGAGGTCGTCGCCAATAGACTTCTTCATCTCAGTGAGCCAGTTGAGGACCTCCTGGTTGGCGAGACCGTGGAGGGGACCGGCCAGACCGTTGAGACCGGCAGCCAGGGAGAGGAAGGGAGAGCTCAGGGCAGAGCCGACAAGGTGGGTGGTGTGGGCAGAGACGTTGCCACCCTCGTGGTCGGTGTGGATGGTCAGGTAGAGACGCATGAGCTCAACGAAGTCGGCGTTGTCGCCGAAGCCGAGCTGGTTGGCAAAGTTGAAGGAGTAATCCTTGTCCTTCTGGATGGGAGCAACCTTGCCACCCTTGAAGACGTTCTGGTAGATGCGAGAAGCAATGTTGGGCAGCTTGGCAATGAGGTCCATGGAGTCCTCAAAGGTGTAGCCCCAGTACTCCTTCTTGTTGATGCCCTTGGCGTAGGCCTTGGCGAAGGAGGAGGTGTGCTCGAGAGCAGTGACAGCGAGGGAGAACTGGGCCATGGGGTGGAGGTCGTTGGGGCAGTGGTCGATGAGCTCCTCGACGAACTTGGGGAGGTCGGAGCGGGCAGCCCACTCGGCGGAGAGGTCGCGAACCTGCTGCTCGGTAGGGACCTCACCGGTCAGGAGAAGCCAGAAGAGACCCTCGGGGAGGGGCTCCTTGCCACCGGGGGCCTTGGGGAGAAGCTCCTGGCACTCGGGGATGGTCTTGCCACGGAAACGGATACCCTCCTCAGAGTCGAGGACGGAACCCTCCCAGACAAGAGCCTTGATGCCACGGGCACCGCCGTAGACCTGGTCGAGGGTGACCTTGTCGACGACCTTGGAGCCATGATCCCTAGAATCCTGTTAGCTCGCTTCATCGAGGGTTTGAGGTGGTGGGCGCGAGCTGACTTTCGGAGCTGCTTGATCTGCTCGATCTTCTCGGGGAGCTGCTCAGCGAAGCGCTCCTTGAGGGTCTAGTTGCACAATATTAGTTCCCGCCCTTCACATCAAAAGTGTCAAGTGGATGTTTGACGTACCTGGGTCTTGGCAGAGTAGCAGCGAACGGCGTTGAAGGCCGAGCCATTCATGGCAGGGGACCTGAGGGAGGCCCGGAGGGCAGCATTGCTGAGACGGGTGACAGAGGCCATTGTGACTGAGGGATGCAGACAATCTATGGATAGGAAGTCTGGGAGGAAAAACAAGAGGGAGAAAACAGGATGGAGGATAGATAAGATGGATGGATCGGAAGGGGAGAAGGTTGAAAAAGGCGCAGAGGCTCTGAAGCCAGGAAAAATTGTCGGCCGGCCGATCTTGTCCGTCCCGCCGCAAAAGTTTAGGTAGGTTACTTGTATCCCACTCACCACAGTGGTGCCCTGCACCTGCACGGCAGCGCGCTACCTCTTGGGGATGGCTATACCTACAGCCCAGCCGGACTCGTTGGCACTCTGTAATTCCCCCAAAGCACTGCAACGCAACCCTGGATCCCCCAACGTTTATTAAAGCCCTTCCTGCCGTTCACCGACAATCGGCTGTTTCACCCTCATTACGACCTCTGCACTGTGCTTATCGTAGGTCGTTTGTACGACAACCCAACGCTCCGATTCGATCACTTGAGCTGCAGCTTCAACAGAACCACGAAATTCCCATCTCGTCAATCCGACCAAAATCTCTTACACACACGGCTTCATACGGCAAATGTGGGAACCAACCTCGGCCTCACATAGTGCCCTAGCTTCCGCATGCCCGGCGGCAACTACCTATAAGTAGCACCGAATACCTCCGCTGAGAGTGACATTGTGAGGGAAGCTCGGTAGACGCTGGCAGCTTTGCAAACCCTTGGTCGTCCCTCGGGTGGATGTCGTCCACATGGAATGTGGATCTTATGGCCATCCGTAGCTGTCCGCGAAAATGAGGCAAATTGCACGCACACGAGGAAGGACTTGGCTTCGCCTAGGGTCGGCAAACGTCATGACAAGGGAAATATTCGGAAATGACCAGAATGAAACCATTCACGTCGGATAACCACAGGTCAGGTGTGGTTAATTCGGCAGAGTAAAACAAATCGTAGCACATACATAACGAGGTCCGAGTGCCGGAAGAAAAACATTGGTTAGCATACTGCATGCCGCAGAATACATGATTTCAGCAACGCAAACTGTTTTTTCTTTTCTCTTAGATTGATAAACCTAGAAAACATGGGCACGATGATCCGTACATAAGTACTACCATAGCCAAACATGTCTACTACCTTGGGAGTATTAGTGCTCTCGCTTGATGGGCTATGATATCACGTGATATGAAAATTTGTGACGTTAGAGGAGAGGCTGCCCCCCAGCACTGGCACCCGGCTGAGCCACAGGTCAGCGCCTACAACAATAATCTTTCCCAATGCCGTGCACCCTTCCATTTCTTCCTCCTTTCATCAACACTACTCATCCATCCACCCATCAGCTTCCATCAACAACACCCGCGCGCCATCGCGACACGCTGCGTGCGCATCAGGTATTTTCTCGACCGACTAAATAAATCCCCTTCGCACCTCTTAGGCAGCGCTCGCAAACGCTGCTGCGCTTAATAGTTGCAACCCTTCGGTCGTGAAGGTGGCAAAGGCTGGCAAAGGCTGTGACGCACACACAAAGTAGAATTTGACACGCTCTGCTCCAAGGGAGAAAAGAAAGCGACTGGCCACCATCCGTACTGCTGAGACTGTCGATACGTACATCTGCGCCCCTTTGCGTTTTATCGTACAAGAACTTTCGCGGCCCTGTAAAAGGACTCGTCGGTGCTAGGCGCGTAGGCCCTTCATTTTATCATCGCCATCGACTTAGCAACAACTGCTTGTGCTTCATAAAACCATCGGCTGAGGAACCTCTTCAGCACGCGACTTGATACGGGGATTATTCGCCGTGGTCAAATTGCTTTGGTGCCGATAGTCTTTTTCATTAGACGGTTTCTTGGACACGTTCCAGCCTTGAAGATATCCTTTCATGATGGCATCTCCGGTCGTGGACCTAGAAGCTGGCCTCCAGGCCATGCTTAATCTCAAACCACCTGGTGTATCGGGGTCTCGAATTGCTAGCCTCACATCACTTTGCGTAACAAATATCCAGGCACGTCCTCCTTTGCTAATGGCAACTTTCATATCCAATATACTGACCTCTCATCGCTCAATAGTCGGAATCAGTCCTCATCCAGAAGATCTACACACATTTTAAAAAGGCACCAGGAACACACAAGTTGGGGGTTCTATACGTCGTAGACTCTGTAACTCGGAAATGGCTCGAGCAAGCAAAGACCCAGGGGCAGGCAATAAACAGCTCTGCCCCAGATGGGACTGAAGCTGCTGCTGTGAACAGAGTGACGGAGCTTATGCCCGTGCTGATGAATGATATCCTTCAGCATATGCCCAACGAACAAAAGGTACGTCGAACCGTGCAACCCCGTCGCGCTAGCCCTTGCTCGTCCCGTGATGTTGTAAGCATGCGAGTTTATCCCGCTAGAATGGTCCTTGCGCACCTAGTTAGCGACTCGGCTCTTAGCACCAACAATGACATTGCAGCCGTAACAGAGCAAATGCTTACTCGGTAATAAATAGGAGAAAATCAAGAAGCTACTTGATATCTGGGAGAAGGGACAGACTTTCCCGCAAACCCTCCTTGACACGTGGAAGCAGAAGTTGACTGCTCCACCAGCCGGTATGAGCTCATCTCACAATGCTGCCATTCATATATTCATATCTAACCCTCATCTACAGCAGAGTCGACGACTCCCCCCGGTAGCCCTCCTGCCAATGGAATCCTGGCCTCATTAAAGCAGCAACCGTCTGCTCCTGCACCTCCTCCATCAGCTCCAAATGGATCTTCCATTCTAGAGGCTCTGGCCAACATGGCACGCCAAAACACTAACTCCGCTCCTTCGAGTGCTGGCCTTGCCTCGCAGAATACCGTACCTGCCTATAGCATGCCTCCTGCTCCCGCTATTAGTGCCCTTCCTCGGCCAGCGTCTTCATCTTCTATGCCGCAGCAGCCTCCTCAGGTGCCATCGTATGCCCAGACCACCCAGGCTCCCTTTAACATGTCATCCTTGCCATATGCCTTGCCACAAGCTACTCCCCTCAACCCTGCTGCTGCTGCCCCTCCATCGAATCTTCCGGCACCGACAGGTGGTGCCATTGATTCGAGCACCCAGCAGCAGATCATGCTGATCAAGGCACTAGCTGATCAGGGCGTACCATTTGATAAGATTCCAGCCTTGCTCCAAACTCTAGGGAGTGCTGGTGTAGGAGGCGTGCAGCCTCAGCAGACTACACCTCCGTCTCAGAACGCTTACGGCGCTGCTCAGCCAAGCTGGGCTCCGCCTCCCATGAATCAAGACGGGTATCGTAATTCTGGTGGTTACCAAGACGGTAGAAGGTCTCCCAAGTACGGCCGCTCTAGATCTCGCTCGCCGGATCGTGGGTGGGGCAATCGCGGTTCCCCTAGAGGTGGACGTGATTACGGTCGTGACTCTCCCCGTGATGGTAGGAGATCCGCCGACTATCGCACCCGTAGTCCCCCCGGACGTCGAGGCCGTAGCCCAGATCCGCATAATGGTGATCCAGGTACCAACAAGTGGGTAGACCACGATCCGACGTTGGCCTCTGGCAACATTCGAGTTCTCAGCCGTACGCTCTTTGTAGGCGGAGTTACGTAAGTTTATCTCCATCCCCAGCCTGATTTGCACACACTGACATGTGAATTGCAGGTGTCCCGAGCCTGAGTTGCGCAACATATTCTCCCGCTTCGGTACAGTGCAAAGCTGCATCGTGAACAAGGACAAGCGACACGCCTTTGTGAAGATGTTGACCCGCCGTGCTGCCGTGGCTGCCAAAGAAGGCACTGAGAATATGCGAGATGTCGACGTTCCTCTAAGAGTAAGTACATTGCCTTGCAGGGCGTATCATTCGATCATGTACTAACACGGCGACCAGACGCGTTGGGGTGTTGGCTTCGGTCCCAGAGATTGCAGCGATTACGCCACTGGCATCAGTGTCATTCCCATCCACCGTCTCACAGAGGCCGACCGCAAGTGGATGCTTACAGCCCCATACGGCGGCTCTGGCGGCCAGCCCATCGAGACGGGCCTCGTAGTTGAGGAGCCTGATATTGAGATTGGCGCTGGTGTCTCATCCAAGGCTATCAGCCGCCGCATGCAGACCGACAAGGGCGGGAGCAACGGGCCCAAGTCGACCCGAGGCAATCCGAACCACGAAGAGCCATTCGGCAAACGACGCAATCATGAAAATGGACATCAGGGCAGCAAAGGCGACACTCCTGAATTTCCATTCGGCATCGGGACACTGCCCAACGGGATGCCCAACATCCCAACTGGGTTTTCCTTCCCTGACCCTGAAAAGAACCCTTACCCCGCGAGGTGGGCTTGAATCAGTTGACCCAGGAACATGTCTAGTACGTTTCATTTGGACGGCTAGCTAGGCCTAGTCGGCAAGGTGAAAAGATGGGGAACCAGTCCCCTAAGGTGATATCCCCCGCATGGTTAGGGAGGACACGCAACGTGCTGCGGCCACGTTTTTACGTTTACTTGTCTCTTATTGTTATTATTTCATCATCGCGATCAGAGTCCGATCTTGTTTAATGAAGTATAGAACGGTCTGGTCTTTACACAAAAAGGGGGTTGCGGGGCTTATTGGTTGTTCACCCAAAGGGCACGAGGTTGAGGTGTGGACACGGCGTTCAGGTCTGGGTATACCAAGGTTGATTCTCGCCGCATCTATCAATAAGAAATATCTACATGATTATATCACGATTGAGCGCAAACTATGTGAACCTAGAGTGCCATCAAGTGAAGATGGAGGTC
The DNA here is from genome assembly GCA_003012115.1 of Trichothecium sympodiale. NCBI lineage: Eukaryota > Fungi > Ascomycota > Sordariomycetes > Hypocreales > Trichothecium > Trichothecium sympodiale. The sequence continues at coordinate 29,641 of PXOB01000169.1, forward strand.
GACTATAGGTGCGACCGTCTCTTGACCCTTGGTAGATTAGATGTTGTGAATATTGATATGAAACAGTACATGTACTTCCACTCTCTCTCTCTCTTTACCGATACCAGCAACTACATCAGATGCCTTCCCTCCCAGGACATGCAGCAGCACCCCCTCGTCCCGAGAACATTGACTGCCCCTAGCATACAACATCTGACCTCTTTTGCAGCACTTTGAAACAAATTCACACAGCTCCAGGATTCAACCGAGGAGTTGCTTACGTGGAGGACCGCCGCAGAAGCGTACAACCAGAGGGGAGGTTACGATCTCGTCAAACCCAAGTCCAAGTCACTCGTGCTACAAAAATTGCCAACAAAATGTGACGACTGAGCTTTTTTTTTTCTTTTCTTTCCTTTCTCTTCTCCATCGCGTCGCCTACGACATCATGTAATGTTACGACGCCAACAGGAGAGACGTGGAGTGCAACCATGTCCTCAACTACGTAATTGTTCATGGGCAAAAAGACCATAGGGAAGGAGGTAACAGAGTGACAGTGCCATTGTGGCGCAATTTGCACATGACGATCAAGTTATTCAAAAGCATCGAAAGAGTTGTGCAATTCTTTTTACTCTCTTCTCCCCCTAGCACAAGCCGGGCTGTGCTGTGACCAGTTTTTTTTTTTTTTTCACAGATCACCCATCACGGTCCCCCCTCCCCCTCGTGAATCTCATTTCGTCTCCCCACGATTACACAGGCATGGGAGGTCAGAACATTAAGCTTAACGCGAATAAAGCACGCGAATCGAAGGGGGGGGGACCGGACCACAAAGTTGTTGTACTACATACTTACTATATGTACTACGTAAGAAAACTCGAGCCCATCGTGTGTCACCGTCCGGGAGAAGAAACAAGGGCGCGTCAACGATCAAGTCATCTGTTCGCTCTGGCCGTCGAAGAATTGTTCGAGATGAAGAAGAAGAAGAAAAAGAAGTCTCAGATGGTCGTGTTGGCTACTATGCTGGGACGCGCAATACTGTCGCCACGCACGCCCGGTCTTCTCTCACTTCTTTTTGAGCGCCCTGCATTCCACTGCGTATATTTGATACGCTAGACGGTGACATCTGTGCGATTCTTGCTTGGAGACTATGTGAGAGGGTCGTTGGAGGAGGGTCGATTGCATATTCGACCAGAGAGGGCCATAGATTGCTTGACTGCGTCGTCATCCGTCTTTTACACATCTACAAACAAGTTTCTTCAATCTCTGCAGTGCTACTTGTGGTCACTATGCGACGTACACAATGTTCATACATATACTCCGTATGTACGGAGTCACATTCCGTAATGACTGTGATGAGACAAAGTCCGGGCTTGACCATGGACGTAAGCTACCCTGTACATGGTCACGATGAATTCATTTTAAGCTTTTCAGTGTTACATTAGCATTAATAGGCTAATGAACGCAGTAGATTTGATTTAATTTCAATATTAGCTTGGTCGGCTTGAGCTAAGCATATCTGGAAAACCCTCGATGACAACCATCCGGGTCCATCACCTTCCCGTCATAGATACGACGACAATAGCTTCATACATCCACACACTCATGCAATCACCCTAAGAAAACCAGGAAACAAGAACACCCGCAAAAGAGGCAGCCAACATTACCGAAAACGCCATAGCCGAAATGGCAAAATGTCACGCAAACATGTCACAAGCAAAAACTCCATGAGCCATATTCCATCCCGGGTGTCCAATTTCTGTCCAAACCGGGAATGTCATCAAGGTCACACACACACAATTGCGTCAAAATTCCCTCTCCCTCTCCATCTCTCCATCTCTCCATGCAGGACCAAGTCAAGACCCGCAAGAAAGGTTCTGGCAGATCTTCTAGAACACGGGGCAGAAATTCTGCTCACCTACTACTCTTGGCACTTTCGAAAGAAAACCCAGGCGTACCCACGGGGTATTAGCAGAACTGGCAAAGCTGCAGCCTGCAAGGCCCATTGCGCGCCTTTTTTCTTCTCCTCTTTTACGTATGCATACCCTTTTTTCTGACCTTTTCACTGGCACAACCGCACACCGTAGATATAACGCTCAAGGCCGACAAGAAAAGTGTCAGACATTAGGTAAAGATTTCCGAACCAATATTATGCCCGCCATCTAATAATTACTCGTATTACAAACTCCAACGGGCCTTGCGAAAAAACAGGGCTTTCCAAGGAATAAACGACCTTTCTAGCCTCGCCAGTTCCCCACAGAGAAAAAGACAGAGAGACAGAGCTCTCTATCCACTCAGAGCAGAGAGAAGTGATACAGAGTACCCACCAGACAGCCCCCCCCCCCCCCAAATTCCATTACAGCAAGCAAGCAACAACTCGCTCTTCCGGGTCACCGAGTCGTGGAGCCCCTGCTGATGGCGCCGGCCCTCCAACCAGACGAGTCGAAACCCTTCTTCTCATCCTCAGGCTGACGAGCTTTAAAATGAAGCGTAATTCGACCGCCGCCAGCCGCCAGCCGCCAGCCGCCAGCCGTGGAAGGAAGCCTGGTTTGGTCTGGCCTGGTCACACCCTGGCCTGCGTGATTACGAGAGGCAAAAGGTCCGGTTCTTCTTATCATGCACGTAGGGTGATCCCCCCCCCCATGTCTAGGGAGGTAAGAATGAAGCCATCGTGAGAGCCGCACAGGATGCGTTATTTGATACCTACGTCATATGGAGGGAGGCCTTAGCTCATTCGTTCCTCGTTCGCTCGTTTGTTCGTTTGAATGCGCGTGAAATAGATGTTCGCTTGAATTTTTTCTTTCCCTTGGCGCCCCGTGCAAAGTAGGTAGGGTCTCACGGGAAAAAAAGCACACACATCCTCTCTCTAGCCCCCAAACAACTTGGCGAGCCAAGAGAGAGAGAGAGAGAGAGAGAGATGGGCACTCGGGTCTCCCACATTCGGGGGGATTGCCAATGCCCAAATGTCAGTGCGCGCATTTGTGCCGAACAGCCGCCAGAAATTCATATCCTGTTCATGTCCTGAACAATTTTTTGCATTAGATATCGTATTCCGAATTATGCAAATTAAATGACAATCCGTCCCCAACAAGCTGATCATAATTTTGATAATGCAAAAAGAGACGCGTCGCAACGCGTCAATTGCCATCGTAGAGAAGTTTCCCCTTTCCCTTCTTCTTTCCCATCTTGTCAATTGGCTGGAAGGACACCGGCCGATTTAAAAGCCCACAATTTATTTAGCAGTTACCTAGCAGGTACTTACTCTACCCCCTTTGGTGGGTCGTCGTATCGATATGCGCCGTCAGCCAGTCCTCGAATGGGCATCATTCCATCACCGCGACGATAAAGAAGCAAGAAGTGAGGCGGTAGTTGAAATATTTCCTTGACTCGCAGTGCGGAGAATGTAGTTACATGCAAACCCCTACTGCTACAAGTTATATAACGCAGGGAGGTGCTCACAACTCCGTACTCCGTCCTCCGTGTCGAATTGCCGCATAGAGAAAATCACCAGCCTTTGTCTCACGACGCGAGCGTTGGACAGGCGACGGGCGACCACTCCCCGAGGCAGCCTGGTGCATGACTTTTAGGTCCGTATTAATCTCTTAGCGTCCTTCAACGCTCAATTGTTTCCCAGCGCTGCTATTTGCGGGTTGCTTGAGGCTCGGGAGAACGGCATGCATGGGTGGGTGTGCCGCCGGGCGGGAAATTAGCAGCAACGTCAGAGTTGTGAGATTGCAAATCCTCAAGGAAGCACCTTTTCACATACGATAACTCCAAGTACGTAGATACATAATTGATGAGATGAAAGGAGATGACGTGCGGCTCACCCGTACATACGGAAAACTACTACTATTGTAGCTGCATCCAATGCATCTCGTGACCGCGACGTGCATACAGAGTATGTATAAGTCATGTACAACTAACCGACATGGTCCATGCGTATCGTCAACTCGGTAGGTACTCGGATCTTTTGCGCCGCTTGCGCCGACGTCGGGTTTGCAGGGTAATCAGCCTCCGAGGTTTCTCCGTACGCAAAGAATAAAAATAAAAAAAATAAGAAAAAATAAGGAAAAAAAGTCAATCAGGCAAGGTCTCGGGATGATCTCCTTTGACTGAGGCTGACCGCTCTCCGGAAGTTTATGTGATACATCCGTTCCCTTCCCACGGGAGTAACAGGTTTACCTTACCTTAGATGTAGTAGGCGGGAATAACCACTTACCACACGGCACCGACAACGGCAAATCAATCAGTCGCGCCGGGCGTGTTGTGTGAGAGAAATTTACGAACGAGCTTTCACGGAAACAAAGCGAGAAATGTTCAGAGCTAGGCGGCTGAGTGGGTGTGTGACCGGTGGGGGGTTAAAGCAGAAGGAGGGTGTGGGACTCGGAAACGGCGCCGTGGGAAAAGAGAGAGAGAATCCAACATACCTACGGAGTAATTGAAGCAGCGCGTTTGGTATGGTAGCGCGTAGCAGCAACCGCGCCATTGGCTCGGCTCGGCTCAAGAAATGCTTCTGGTTTGGCGGCGAAAATGTGAATCGAAAGTCGTTGAGAAAAAAAAAACGATGAAGAAAAAAAAAAAAAAGATGGGGAAATTTAATTAAATCTTTTCGCCTCAAGAATGCAATCAGCCGGAAATCCCGATGAATCTTCATGTGTGGAAGCCTTGGGGGAACATTCTAGCCCCAAAAAAAGCCATGTCGCGAAATCTCGCCTTTCCTTGAAGAGTTTTGTCTCTTTTCTTTCGCCGCTCCGGCTTTATCGAACTGCATGGTGACGTCGTTTTGATTCAGGTATTCCCGAAACGGGCTTGCCATGGATGATCGACCGACCATTGATTGCTATTGTCCCGTTGTCAGCCTAGTTATCAGCTGTCCCGTCCAGCAGACAGACAGACAGACATCCAACCAACATCCATCCCATTTGCCATGACGACTCCAGGTTAAAACATCGTTATGCCAAGGGGGGGGGGGGGGGGGTTCAACTGGGGAAACACACAGGCAAATCCCCGCATGATATGCACAGATGCACCAACCCCCCCGTTGTCCGCCAAGCCGGTTTTTCCCTCCATCAGGGTCTTTCCCCAAATACATACATACATGGTGCAAAAAACCCGGTCATGATCACCTGTCATGTAATGGCATAACGGAGTAGGTATTGTAGATAATGTAGGTAGGTAGGTAGGTGCGCGCTCACTATTACATTAGAAGAGAAGAGAAGAAGAAAAAAATGCCTCTGCTTGATTCCAAAAGCGGTCAGGAAAGGGTGAAGGAAGGGCATGGGAGAGGCCAATGCGAACAAACATGCAACATGACGGATAGATAGGCTGTCGCGGAAAGTGCGCCTACCTCGGAGCAATACATATTAGCACCAACCAACACAAATCGGCAACCGGCTTGCAAGTGTCGTTCTACTTGTACTGCTAATTGCGGCGGCAGATGTCGGGATGCACATTCGGGAGACGACGATGTGTGGTAGAAACTTACTCCGTTGAGCGGATCCCGACCGAGGGTCTGTCCGGATCTACCGCTTCGTCGAAAACTTATCGAATATTCTCCAACAATGTATTCGTTCCTTTTTGCCCCTCCAGTACGGAGTACGGAGTATCGTCAACATTAGCCTGTTCCTAAGATCGTAAAGCCACAACGTGGCGATCAAGGTCCGAGCGGACATTGAATCCCATGATTCCAGTTGTTGCTGTCGCATGTCATCTTTCCCCTAACAGCCACAGGAGGCTCTTGATTGTCACTCGCCGGTCTTTCTCTAGTGCGAGCTCTGACACTAGAGCACCAATAGTGACGAGGGAGAGACTCCCACCTAGAATGCATGAGAATACGAACCAACAATAATGATAGTGATAATGATAATAATAATAGGTGGCTAATATCAATACGCGAGTTGTTTGACAATATTCGCCTCCTCGGCTTCTCCATCGGCAAGAGTAACACCGACTCAAATTTCCCCCCATGTATCGCTCCGGAGATGTGAGGCGAAAGCAGCGACACAAGGAGTAATAATAAAAAAAAACTTCTCGTAGAAAAAATGCGACAGGATATTCTGTCCACGGGAACGCCAGGCGCGGGAACTAGCAGTGACGAGAAGTGCTTGGTGGATGCCAACCTCCTTTCCATCATCCAATCCACGGCGATGCCGACTCTTCGGGATAGCTGTCATGTAGGTACTGTAATACTCCGTATCATGCCGTGTATAACCAATTAGATGAGCGGTTTGATTTGCGTCGTCTGAGTCGTCGCCCGACCGACAAAGGCGCGAAGAGGGCCTTAAAAACACGTCTTACGGTACTACGGGATATTAATCCCCATTTTCTTCGTCCTTCGTAGTCTCGCCGGCGGCCGAGTGGTCCAAGTCCTGACGCGAGGATTGGGGGAGGATTCGAACCATTTCTGGGGAAGAGAGGGACTTGAGAAGTGACGTCGTAAATGCAGGGCTCGCCCTCCCATCTTGACTTCCTACCCTAGGCAAATCATGACATTTTGGCGCCCATCCATCTTGACTCGCAACCATGGGCTTTTTTGTACCTTGTGGCGTTTTGCTCCTAAAATCCAATGTACATGAAACTGAATTTTTTTAGACTTTTTCTGGTGTCAAGGGACCTTCCTTTCCAGAAGGCTTTCCAACTTCTAAAACCAACAACGCCTCATCACCTGCCTCCAAATGATGCGCGAAATTTGTTATCTGCGCATGGCGTATCAGAGGCTTCATGGCCCATGCCAATTTCACGATCCGCAAGATGCTAGCGAGGTGGTTATAACACGGAGAGTACATTCGGAGCAGGGTACTACCAGGCGGTACCTGGGCGTGCCGGAGCCGCTAGGGACGGATTTCGCTTCTCGCTCCCAAGCTTGCATCGATTTCATCTCCTGGGCATCGGTGAGTACTGTACAAGTGCACTGTGCCTGATTTCCCAAGTTGGGTATGAGAGGCGTCTGATTGGCCTGCATCTCTACCTGGGGGTGTCGTGTCTTATCCATCGGCTTGCAGCCGTTCGCAGGCCATTGTTCATGCCAGATGAGCCTCATCCATGTGCGCTTCAATCTGAGATGTACTTCGTACAAGTAGAGCATGCTTCCAGAATTTCCGTGACCGCTTGTTCGAACTTCCATCTTGGACGGTTGGCGTGCAGCACACCGCGTCTCGGCCTTCCTCCGCCACTTCATAGCCTCATTGCCGTGAATCCCATGATGACAGCGCAATGCAGCACAGACGGACTTGCATCAAGGGGAATTTGTTCTTTTGATCCAGTAAAAGATGCAAAGTGCATCTACAACCAGAGACGCATAACGATCGACCTTGCCACTCGGGAGCTTCCCTGACGCCTGGCAACTGGGCTGCATACGGACCTACAGGCCCGGTCTGCTATGTACCGACAATTGGAGAATCGGTAGTATTAGCACGTTTAAAATTCTCCTAAAGTGGACGAGTCATAGTCACTTATACGGAGTACATGGATGCACAGATACAGACATACCTATCCCCCGTAGATATCAACAATTTAGACGGAGGAAACGGTCAAGGTTTGAGGAAGCCTCAGCCGTTGGCGCTGGCAAGATGTCGTCATGAGGTCATGAGACAGGGCGCAAGTAAGCTCTGAATGTCTGCGACAGAGTGCTCAACTCTGACGCTGAGCTTAATGGCCGCTTTCAGACACCTCTCTATCTCTCCCCCCTGAGCTAAGCAATGACCAACGGCAACGGTGAGGCCCAGCGATGCCAGAACGTGGAGGAGGACCAGGCCCTTGCAACCAGGCCCTTTCCATGCCCCTTAGGCTGATCTTGTGTTGGCGTGGGGGAATTCTGTCGCGATGCGTTGAGACAGGGGAGGCGTCGCTTCCGCTGAGTGGGGGTGGTAGATAGCGAGAGAGAGAGAGACACGGAGAGAGAGACAGAGGGATCCCAAGGCTCCGAGATTCAAGTGCCGGGCCGAGGGCTGACAAGCAAAGGCGGTATAGTATGCCAGCCTCATCTATTCTGTAGGACTTCAGGTGCAGGTGAGGTAAAATGGCAGGGTAGCACTGTGGATTTCGTGAAGTCCCAATCCCAAACCAGCGGGAAATGGGAAAATGGCTGGAGACGAAATGGCGGTCCAACCAGAAGAGGGTTGTACGGCGATGCGTGATCAGCAGCCGGCCATGACAGTGTCGTCATTGGATCGAAAAGGGCACGGCCGGGGCGTCCTAGGGCCTTGCGAGTGAAAATGCCTCAGCAGTCCTGGCAGCAGTGCGCTGTAGCAGTGCGCTGTAGCAGTGCGCTGTCGCTGTCGCTGTAGGTAAGAGGTAAGCCGGAGGCACTGAGGTAATGGGCGCGGTCCCTTTCTGCAGCAAAAAGGGAACACGACACAGTGCACACCTGGCACGGTGCACGTTGGCAGCTGTCGAAAGCAGTTCGAGCGGAGCCGGCAAGGTGTCACCGACCGATGGAGGGCGATGCCTGCCAAGAACTTAGATGGCCCTTGCTCGAGTCGACTTCTTGTCAGGAAGCGATCGTAGCCAAACATGGCGGAATGTTTAGATACGGAGTACGGAGTAACTTGGCAGCCTATTTGTGCCCATGTCCAAAGTCTATTCTGCCATTAATGGTATTTTGCATTGGCAATGGCAATGGCGCTGGAGAGAGTTGGCGAAAGGTTAGATCCTGCCTTTGAAGCTGCAAAAAATTGAATTTGGCAAGGGAAAAAAATCATCATTGTCACAAACATTTGTTTACGCCCGAGGTACTTCCTCGCCTTCTGCTCCATACCAGAGGTGAGATCCACGAGTTGGGGGACCCGGTTGGTGTCTCCAAACATACAAGGGCACCGGCCACATTGCCGTCTCGCGTGAGCGGATTCGCGCACTGTACTTACTGTACGTTGCTATTGATGGTCTCTCTCTCTTTGCCTTCCTCTGGCAAAGTCGGCGGCCGTAAATGACCACCTCTTCTTGAACGAGGTTCCAGGCTGCCGGTCTCACCGCGATGACGCCCAGCTGCCGTGCACAGGTCAGATAGTAGCATCCAACAAAGAGAGGCAATTGATGGTCGCTATGTACGGAGTACATACGTACCATACTCTCGGGACAACGTAGCGGCAACTGGCGGACACACATACTACACACGGGCATTCTAGAAATATGCAGGCAGAGGAATATGGAGAAGAAGAGGTAGGCACTGAACACTACTGCTGCTGCTACTGCTGCTACCACGTATAGCTGTCTACAACCACTGTTACCCCGAACTTTGGGAACAAACAATGAGAGGAAAAAGGTTACCCCGTTGTTTCCCAAGGTACCGACTCTACTTTACCGACGGTCTTTTGGGGGGGAGGGGGGGGGGGAGCCAGTCAAGCCAGCCTTTTTGCAAATGTCAAACGTGATGTTCATTATTTCCCTCTCACTAAAAAAAAATCTTTGATTTCTCCTAACCTCCTGTTTTTCTGTAGGCTCCAGCAATGGGATATTGGAGACAAAACATTAGCAGAGGTTATTATGATGGGGCCAACTGACTAGTTGGCCGGGTGCGCTTCTGGAAACGGAGCACCGTGTTTGTAAAACTCAATTCGTACGGCGGGCGCGCCTTGACCACCCTTGGTCTCGTAGAGGTACCGATTGTGGTAGTGGGCCACCACGATTCCGCGAGCAGACCCCAGCTTGGAGACCTCGGATGGAGACGGTCTGGGGACCCATTTCCGACCCATTTGACCCAGTTGTTGCTATGGTCCACGACGGGAGCAGCACTGTGCCTGCAGCAGGAGCGTAGCAGCGACGGCGGCGGCGGCGGCGGCAGCCCACTCGAACCAGACCCAGTCACTCCTACTAAGTGCTAGCCCCAATCTTTGTCTAGCCCAAGCCATACCAATGGACAGAATGGATTTGCATGTACCGGATGTACTTTTTGACGTGTGCTGAAGCACTGCAATGGGTGACGGAGCGCCTCGTAGAGGTACCTCCAAGTGCCCACCCCCCCGATGAGGACCTTTTTTTTTTTTTTCTTCTTCCGTCAGGAAAGTGAGAGTTGATTGAAATAGTAGCTCCCGCCCATCTTCCTCACAACGCTTCTTCTTCTTTCCCTTTCCCTCTTCACCCACGAATGCTATGTGCTTCTGAACAACCTACTCTTTCGTGCGGTGCTCGACACTACGCTTTCCCTTCCTCCCTCTCTCATCCCCTCTCCACTCTACCCTCATCAGCCTTTTAATAAGACCTGCTCTGTTTGCTCTTCGCGGATCAGACAGACAACCACCGAAAGACGCCTCCTTTTGGCATTTCTACACGCAAACTCCTAGAGAACAGCAACTTTTAATTCACCTTTACATATCCTGATCTCCCTAAGGAATCGAGTCTTACACCCATGGCTGATAATAGGGCCGCCGGCGCTCCTGCGCTGGACACCAACATTGAGTCGGGTGGCTTCGATGAGAAGCGCGCCCAGGCTCCTCCCACCCAGCCTGCTCCCCCCAAGGCTATGGCCGTGGACGAGGAGGAAGATGAGGACATGGACGCCCTCATCGAGGATCTCGAGTCCGACGATGGTCACGACATCCAGGAAGAAGAAGATGAGAACGCCAACCCCGGCGGTGGCCGCACTGTCCCCGAGGACATGCTTCAGACCGACACCCACGTTGGTCTGACCGAGTCTGAGGTTACCGCTCGTCGTCGCAAGTACGGTCTCAACCAGATGAAGGAGGAGAAGGAGAACCTGCTCCTCAAGTTCCTTGGTTTCTTCGTTGGTCCCATTCAATTCGTTATGGAGGTAAGTTACTATTACAGCTATTCCATTCCCCTGCTTCCCCTCCCCCCCTCAGTCTCCATTGGAAGGAGAACTTGACCAGCTGCAAAATTCGTTCTTTTCCATGCTAGGGACACTCAATGCGGTGTGTGTTGTGGTCATTGTTTACAATGACGACGACAATAACGCGCAACTGAGTTCGCTTCTGGCTGGATTGGGATGTCTTGCGAATCTGGGTCAATCGGAAATTTTGTCTCATGCACCAGGCGCAAGTCAATTGGGAGCGGCGAAGATTCTCGCCCCCGAAATCCAATTGACTGACTCTTGGTCGCGGTGCAATTTTTCGCTTCCGTTCCTCGGTTTCGTTTTCATGCGCGTTTTTGCGACCGAAGATTACCTGCCCCACATGAGCTCTACTTTACAGTGGAGACGATTGGCTTCCCCCAATAATGCGCACACGCCCCCCCGATCCTGCATCCTCTTTCACAAGGTGTGCACAGGTCTGCGATTTCGTGTGTGTGCGTGTGGGGAGGAGGCCTCGTCTCGATCTCATCGAAACCAGTTTCCTCTCGCTGGTCAATTGAGTTGCGCCCCACTGTTGCACATCGCGCTATTCACTTTTGTTCTTTGTGTCAATTGAATCATGCTAACGAGTTGTCTCTACACAGGGTGCTGCCGTCCTAGCTGCCGGTCTCGAGGACTGGATCGATTTCGGTGTCATCTGCGGTCTCCTGTTGCTCAACGCCTGCGTCGGTTTCATCCAAGAATACCAGGCCGGTTCCATCGTCGACGAATTGAAGAAGACTCTTGCCCTCAAGGCTGTCGTCCTCCGTGACGGTACCCTCAAGGAGATCGAGGCCCCCGAGGTCGTTCCCGGTGATATCCTCCAGGTTGAGGAGGGTACCATTATCCCCGCCGACGGTCGCATTGTTACCGAAGATGCCTTCCTCCAGGTTGACCAGTCCGCCCTTACCGGTGAGTCGCTCGCTGTCGACAAGCACCGTGGCGACAACTGCTTCGCTTCCTCCGCTGTCAAGCGTGGTGAGGCCTTCCTCGTCGTCAGCGCCACTGGTGACAACACCTTCGTCGGTCGCGCCGCTGCCCTGGTTTCCCAGTCTTCTGCCGGTTCTGGTCACTTCACTGAGGTCCTGAACGGCATTGGTACAACACTGCTCATCCTGGTCATCCTCACCCTCTTGGTTGTCTGGATTTCCTCCTTCTACCGCTCCAACGACATCGTCACGATCCTCCGCTTCACCCTTGGTATTACCATTGTCGGTGTTCCTGTCGGTCTCCCCGCTGTCGTCGTCACCACCATGGCTGTCGGTGCTGCCTACCTCGCCAAGAAGCAGGCCATTGTCCAGAAGCTCTCTGCCATCGAGTCCCTTGCTGGTGTTGAGATTCTCTGCTCTGACAAGACTGGTACTCTGACCAAGAACAAGCTGTCTCTCGCTGACCCCTACACCGTCGAGGGTGTTGAGCCCGATGACCTGATGCTCACTGCCTGCTTGGCTGCTTCCCGCAAGAAGAAGGGTATCGACGCTATTGACAAGGCTTTCCTCAAGTCTCTCAAGTACTACCCCCGCGCCAAGGGTGTTCTGTCCAAGTACAAGGTTCTCGAGTTCCACCCCTTCGACCCCGTCTCCAAGAAGGTCCAGGCTGTTGTTGAGTCTCCCCAGGGTGAGCGCATCACCTGTGTCAAGGGTGCTCCCCTCGCCGTCCTGTCTACCGTCTCTGCCGACCACCCCATTCCTGAGGAGATTGACAACAACTACCGCAACTGTGTCGCTGAGTTCGCTACCCGTGGTTTCCGTTCGCTCGGTGTTGCCCGCCGTCGTGGTGAGGGTGCCTGGGAGATCCTCGGTATCATGCCCTGCCTTGACCCTCCCCGTCACGACACTGGCCGCACTGTCAACGAAGCTGTCCGCCTTGGTCTTTCCGTCAAGATGCTTACTGGTGACGCCGTCGGTATTGCCCGTGAGACTTCCCGCCAGCTCGGTCTCGGTACCAACATCTACAACGCTGAGCGTCTCGGTCTCGGTGGCGGTGGTGACATGCCCGGTTCTGAGGTCTACGATTTCGTTGAGGCTGCCGATGGTTTCGCCGAAGTTTTCCCCCAGCACAAGTACGCCGTTGTCGAGATTCTCCAGCAGCGTGGTTACCTCGTTGCCATGACTGGTGACGGTGTCAACGATGCTCCCTCCCTGAAGAAGGCTGATACTGGTATTGCTGTCGAGGGTGCTTCCGATGCTGCCCGTTCCGCTGCCGATATTGTCTTCCTTGCCCCCGGTCTCGGTGCCATCATTGATGCCCTCAAGACTTCTCGCCAGATTTTCCACCGCATGTACTCCTACGTTGTCTACCGTATCGCCCTGTCCCTGCACATGGAGATCTTCCTCGGCCTCTGGATTGCCATCCTCAACCGTACCCTGGACATTGAGCTTATTGTGTTCATTGCCATTTTCGCTGATATCGCTACCCTGGCTATTGCTTACGATAACGCTCCCTTCTCTCCTACTCCCGTCAAGTGGAACCTTCCCAAGCTCTGGGGAATGTCCGTCCTTCTCGGTTTCGTCCTTGCTATTGGTACCTGGATTGCCCTTACCACCATGTACGTCGGTGGCGAGAACGGTGGTATTGCCCAGAACCAGGGTGACCTTGACGAGATTGTCTTCCTCGAGGTCTCTCTCACTGAGAACTGGCTGATCTTCATCACCCGTGCCAACGGTCCCTTCTGGTCCTCCATCCCCTCGTGGCAGCTCGCCGGTGCTATCTTCATCGTCGATATCCTCGCTACCCTCTTCTGTATCTTCGGTTGGTTCCGTGAGGGTGCCAGGACCCACATCGTCTCCGTTGTCCGTGTCTGGATCTTCTCCTTCGGTGTCTTCTGCATCATGGGTGGCTTGTACTACTTCATGCAGGGCAGCGCTGGTTTCGACAACCTTATGCATGGCAAGTCTCCCAAGCGCAACCAGAAGCAGCGTTCCCTTGAGGACTTTGGTAAGTCACTGAAACCCCTTATTAATCATGTTGAGCTTTTGCTAACTATCTGTCCAGTTGTTTCCTTGCAGCGTGTCTCTACCCAGCACGAGAAGTCGCAGTAGGCGACGATACATACCCCGATGCAGTCATTCGGTTTTCCTTTCATTCTGTCCAAATTTGCATCCTAGGGTTTGTATCTGAGTGAGAAAGCGTCTGGCGTGGTTTAAATTGGACGCTTTTCGCTACCTAGTAAACGTCTATTAGATTAATGAATGATAAACAAAAAAATTAATTCATGTTTCCTTGCCAATCTGCGTGACTTTTCTTATTCTGGCTTGCATGACTACAAGTCCCACACTAGTAGTAGTCGGCAGACTCCTTTATCTAGGCCTCTGGGTTGATCATTTCTTCTTCTATTTTCATGTTTATCGTTGTCTTGAAATATTTTTGGTGATCCTTTATTCTATACTCCGTATGTAGTATTAGGTACCTCTCTTGCCTTTTGGTGGCAAGTGCGGCAGCCTTGAGTATCACGTGATTGCTATCCCACCTTCTCTGTTAGGTCACAGTCAAATACGGAGTGCTGTTTAATCACTGCTCATTTCATCGTCTTGTTACGCGCCTCCACCTTAATAGGCAAGCGCTTGCCTTGATTCCTTTACCTGTATCTCGTTCGGTCGCCTAGCTGATGTGGACAAGAAATCTTTGATATGCGAATGCCAAGATGCCGGTAGATATCCCAGGCTATTATTTCGGTATATTCTGCCTAACCACCTCTTCGAAAGATGTCGAGGGTCAATCCGAGCTCCTAATGCTAATGGGTAGACACCGAGAAGAACAAGTACTTCAGGATAACGGGCTCATCGACAGCTCCGGCCCAGACACAGTACTCTCTCGACTCTGTCAAGCGCCGGCGTATAGAAGAGGCAGAACAGGAGAGCCGTGCCCAAGAAGAGGCCAGGTTCGTCCGAAACAGGAATATCAGACGTACTGCCGCCGTTTGGGGGGATGACCTCACCAAGGGGTTGCTGGAGAGGGAGATGGGAGTGAGAAGCACTGTTGTGCACGATCTTGGGCCTGCGAGCTGGGCTTCAGGTGCGCAGTACATGGGAGAGGTCAAGACTCATGGCAGAGGGGATGGAATGAGCTGTTTCTGGGTCGGAGTGCCGGCTGGTAAGGATAAGGCCGTTGTCGCTGTTCGTGAGTCCCTCCTTGAGCCGGTGCCGAGTTCTTGGAGATCTTCTAACAACGTGTAGCGGAGCATTCGCACATGGTGGTGCGTCAAATGCCAATGAGTAGCCATGGAAGGTATTTTATCTCCTCGCAAATTCTTTCTCCTCGGAAGCAAGCACCTTTGGCTGATGACCCCTATTAGTATCAATCGTCTTCCTTCCAGCACGTACTATAGATATAATCGGGATGAGTACTTGAATATGCCCATCCCAGAAGCAGGGCTGTTCAGCTCAATATGCTACACGCCATCATGCAATGGCTTGCTAGCAATAAGCCCCTTCAAGGCACGCGCAACTCTAGTTGTGCCCCCATCCTGGAGACTCGACCCGACACAAGACCGGCTCACGACCCTTTCTTCAAGGCGACATGGCTACCAGTGTTTCAAAAGTTGCGCTGCCCCTCCTACGTCGGGCCCCGTGGTTGCCTTGCTGGGCACAGAGAAAGGTGTCTGCGCTCTGACGGAAGATCTAAGCTTGAGGCTTCTCCGACCCCGGAACGGGCCATGCAAGGACACCCTTGCAATGGACTTTAGACCCTCGGATCTCAACTGTTTTCTTGAAGGCGGGAGAGATGATAAACGTGAGAGCGGCTCGCATGTTAGGTCAGGTCTATCGCCACGGGACACTACAGCCTTCGTACAGATGACCGACCTTCGAGCCTCGGACGTTGCGGCGCTGTGGTGCAAGGTGCCCTGTACAGTGAATCACTTGAAGTGGGTGAGCGAGCACCAATTTGTCGCATCGTGCCTGCGGAGCAATCTCTCACTTCACGACATTCGCTTCCTGCCCCCAAAAAACCTCTGGGGCAAAGATATGGAAATGTCCCGTCCACTCCTGACCTTCCCTGAGCATGACAACGACGCGCATCTCGCTGCGGGCTTTGACGTGTCTGTGTCTCTGGGTGTTTGCGCAGCCGCTCAGGAGGATGGTACAGTCAAGATCTTCTCCCTTAGAACGGGGAAGTGGCTTCGAGCAGGAAAAGGCGTCATCTACAACGCCGACCCTCACACAACCCAACCGCCGCAGCAACGGTCCGAGACGAGGTACGGCGTGGAAGCCATCAAGCAAGACACGCCTATCAAGGCGCTGCATTTCGCCCAGATGCCACGCGAGCCGTCGCAAAGTCTTTTCATAGGGCTGACTTGGGATGTCGCCAAATATGGGTTTGGCCTGGGACCAGGGGATGACGAGGACTTGTGAGACTGGCTAATTGTATGGACGACCAGTGGATAACGGATTGGTCTTGGGGGGGGGGGTTGTGATGTGATGATGGATCATGACATTTGACGAATTTCATTGAATGATTAACAAAAGGGTTTTGGGATGCATGAGCTACTACTACTTGTGCGAGAGATTACTTGGCTTCTATTATTGATACGCATATCTACTAGAGCATTCTACTTAGGAATTGAGATGAGTGGGATAACCTAGCTTTTTGAATACGAATCGAATACTGCCGATGTCAAGACAATAAGGGCAAGTAGAAACAAGACGTACAAATCCTACGATGACTGCATACAGCCAAAGAGGCCATAACTTGGAATCAGGAATACTTGTCGAGTAAGTGGTCTGGGCAACTGCACAAAATCGTTTGTTTCGAAATGACAAAGCAAAGCTTTGGCTCCTAGGCTTGAGGTCTTTAAAGAGGTGTGTGCGTGAGGGCGTGTAAAAGGCGAGTCCAGCTTCTCGTGAATAGCACTGGTGTTCGAGGTTGTCAATAGACATGCTATTGATCTTGTATGTGTAAAAAAGAATCTAGCCTTTGATTAAAAATATGTATGATTAACCATCAGAGTACCATCCATACACCCATTGTTCTTTTCCTCCGGGATGCTTTTTGGTATGAATAATGAAAGCGCCTTGTTACAATTCCCTTCCGAACCAAATATAATCAATACTACTACTACAACTCGAGGTTGGCGACAACATCGTCGCACCTCTGGCACAAGCCGTCTTCTTCTTGTGCGAGATATTTCCAGCATCTGGAGCACTTGGCTTCCTTTGGGGGGAGGATATGAATTCTGCCTTGGACTCCTTGCCATGTGAACTCCCTTGTATGCGACCACCAGGATGAGCGTTTGTTCAACCTTGTTACATATACACAGCCATGCCCTTGGAAAAAACAAGCTCATGCGCAGCTCGACCTGAACTTAGCTCCTCTTGCCCCCCTTGACGCTGTAGTCAATATTGCAAGTCTCGACCAGGGTCGGAAACGCCTTGGCAAAAGGTTCGCCCAGCGTCCAGTTGGACAGGTCTCTCAGATGCCTCTCGAAGACGGGGTTGATCATCAGGTCGTCCGTGTCGGGGCTCTGCAGCAGCGTGTCCGTCTCTTCGTAGGGCCAGTTGAGGCGCAGCGTCGTGGTGAAGGGGATGAAGAAGTTGTCAAAGGGCAGCTGATCCGTGTCCCACTGGCGCACCAGCCTGTCCCTCATGCGCGGGAAGGGCAGGTGGTCTATCCACGCCGGGTGCGAGCTGCACAGCTGCGAGGAGACGGGGCGGGCCCAGGCGGGCATGCGTTCGTAGTTTTCCTGCGTGGGCGAGATCTGCCACCGCATCACGAGGAACATGATGTACAGCACGGCCACGCGCTCGGGCAGCGTGGATATGTCGGGGAAGGTGGAGAGGATGTCGGTGAAGACTTTGGAGAGGGGGTGCGAGTAGACGGCCTTGGAGGGGTTCAGGAGGGACGAGACGGAGGGGTAACGAGGACCGACAACCTCTTGCGCGGAGAGGCCCTCTGCTTTCCGCTGCCTGCGCTCGCAGAGGAAATCGAGGAGCAAGGAGTCTAGAGGGCACGTAGGTGGCCCATTTTTGACGGGTATGGACCAGGGAGCTTGTTGACCGGTCGACGCATCCCCCGATTTCGAAGTAACGGGCACCGTCCTCTCATAGCT
This sequence comes from Trichothecium sympodiale, assembly GCA_003012115.1. Lineage (NCBI taxonomy): Eukaryota > Fungi > Ascomycota > Sordariomycetes > Hypocreales > Trichothecium > Trichothecium sympodiale. Next base: position 47,442 of record PXOB01000169.1, read on the forward strand.
AGTCCCCCTCGGCGTCTCACCTGGCCACGAGTTCGGCGACGGTGCCCAGCTCTGCCTCAGCGCCTGATCGTGTCTCACGGTGGTCCAGTCGTGCTTCATGGGCACGTGCTGATACCGCGGCGAGTCCTGCGGTCCGCTGGGCCCAGTCTGTATCTTTTCCACACGCTGGTTCGCTTTGAGCAAGAAGTCAAGACCTAGACGCTCGGGGCCCAGGTCAAGGCCATACCGGAGCTCGTGACGCTGCTGGTTAAGCTGCGAGTTGGTAACGTCCCTCGGGTTTGGCGTCTGGTTTTGCCAGGTTGTCGAGCCTTGATCTGTACTGCCAGGGGAGGCACTACTGCACGGTGTCGAGACCTGAGCGCTCAGTGGAGGGTGAGCCGCGTTATATGTTGGACGGGAGTAGGTTTGAGCTGGAGACACGTGGGCCGACTCCGGAGGACCACCTATTCCAAGAAGAGGCTGAATATCACCAATAATGGCCGCCAGTCTTCTCTTGATCTCGGCATTCTCTCTTTCGACGGCCTCTTTGGCCTTGATGACGGCTTGTAGCTCTTGGTACGGTTGCTGGTTCGTCAACTCCTCGATCCTCCTCTCTAACTTTTCGATCTGATTCTTAGTTCGCTCGCGAATCGCCCGTTGAGCCTCGCGGTCTACATTCAAAGGAGGGGGGGTCACGTCAGTCGACAGGTCATCACGTAGATATGGAGATGTGACACGTCACATCTCGAGCACAAACAACAGAGACAAGACTAATAATAGGTCCAGACAAGGGGACGCAAACCAAGGACAGAAAAAGAAAAAAAAAACATACCGTTTGCACGCTTCTTGGCCAGCTGCTCCGGCGTCAGGTTCGCAACACCCCGACTGCCCGGCCCAGTAGACTTCTTCTTCTTCTTCACAGCGGGACCAGCATCATCGTCCAAGTCCCCGTTATGGCTGGCAGCCGCAGCACCCCTCTTCCCAAAGCCAGCATTGCTGACGACAGTGGCCGGCGAATCCGCAGCCGGACTCGGGACGGCCATGTCCTCGGCATCGGAAGCCATATCGTGACCCGCTCCCCTTTCGGCCGCCCCTCCCCCTTGTCTTGTCTTATCGGGGCGGGTGGGGATGTTCTGGTGGATGGATAATAGCGGGCGGGAATCCTTCCGGGGAAGGGGTGGTATCGGACGACGGCCGGGGGGGAGAGAAGGGTCTGTTCCCTCCGGATCGAGGAAACAACCTCGTTTGAGATTACGTAGTACGCGAAGGTGGGCAGTCAAAAGGGCAGGCCGGCGTGCCTCTCCTCTCTTCCCAAGCACGCCAAACTGTGGGCTATTACGCTCACCACCCTGAGGACAAAGACTCTCTTCCTCTCAGGTAACACGGTCCTTTGGTAATGTAGCTCCGGGGAATTCTTCAATACGGAACGGGGAGATGGGTAAAACTCCACAGCGACCGGACGGCTGCTGAGCAAATCGAACGAAGGGGACCCAATCGATATATCGAAAGTGGATTCGACGTGACCCAGATACGTACGGCTTGCCTGCCGTAGGGGGTGGGAAACCCCCGAGGTAGAGCAGCTTCGACGACGGAGATGGGTTCCGATGGGGAAGGGGGGGGGGGGGTTCTCGACCAAGCTTTCCCTGTGTAGCCAAGGAAAAAACAAGTCAGTCGATGGGCGGATGCCAGGTTGGGCTGACTCTGCGCGACGCGAGTTGAGTGAGAAAGGGTGCACACACGCAAATGAGAAAGGAGGGGCCGGAGGGGGGAGAAAGGGGGGGCGCGCAGAACTGGTGGAATCACTCGGAATTGAACTTCTATCCTGGCCTATTAGAGGAGATGGACTGAATCAGATGGGAGGAGAGAATGCAGCGAGGGAACATTGATGCTTGAGTCATGTTGCGCTAATGGGGTCTAGGTCTAAAGGTATGCCGGGACTGCTGCTCCGTACCTGCTGCCGAGAAGCTGTCGAAAATAAATAATACATTTTGGTGTGCAGACACTAGCCAGCTTGATGCAATTATATTGTCAACCTGCTTTCTAATTGACAACTTCCCATTACTACTCATACTCCTCTATATGCAGAACACGCAGGGTTTCTTTCATTAGTCTGCGTGCAATATACCTAAACGGACGTCTTACTATATCAGTGCCATCATCTTCATCTTCGTGTCGAATCGTGTTACATGAAGGCGAATCACGCATGGCAACTAGCACTCAGAACGCATCAAAGATTTGGATTAACCGCAAGACACTCAAACAATATACTAAAACATCAAGGGAATTCTCATTATCCCCAATGTCTATTGGACCTTCATGTTTTTTATACAACAAGCAAAAAAAAAAAAAAAAAACCGACCCAAATCATAATCAAACCTCGCACTCCATTCCATCATCCATCCCATTTAATAATCTCTATTCAGCGCTCGCCCTCGCCAGCGCCTCGTGCAGGTGCGGCGGGAACCGGTACTTGAGCTGGCTCGTGTACGTCGTGAGGTCGAGCGTGATCTGGCGAAGCTGGTCGAGGAGCATCCTCCGCGTGCCTTCGTTGCCGCTGTACATGCCGCCGGCCACCAGCTGCTCACGCTGCCGCACGCACGACACCACCGTCCACATGAGCAGGTTGGGCACGTTGATGGACACGGGCTGCGAGAGCGATGCAAACTTGGCCGCGTACCCGCGGATGGTGCTCGCGTCTCCCGAGGCGTCCAGGGGTAGTATCTCGAGGCCGCGGATTTTCTGAGAGGACACACAAAGTCAGCAGGGAAACTATGAAAGAATCTTGGGGGGAAATTAGTCACGTCAATGCACGTCGCCCATTGGCCGGCCTCTACGAGGCTCTTGATGGTGCTCATCTCGAGCAGCACCCTGCACGCAACCTTGTTCTCGTCCTGGATGCGCCTGTAGAACATGGCATCCTTCTCGTACATGCTCATCATGGTCTTGGCCAGCTCCACGGGGTCGTCGATGGCTGCGAGGCTCAGGCTGCTGCCGGCGGGGGCTTCTTCGTTGCTGCCCGCGGCGGCCCTGGGTTTGACGGGCATGAGGCGCATGGGGTCCTCGCCAATCTCGAGCGAGATGGCCTCGCTGAGGGCACGGCTGACAATGGCCACGACGGTGTCGTACTCTCCGGCGAGGTGGTATAGGAGCACCGAATCGGTCGTGCGGCCGTTGTCGTCGGCGAAGCTGGCCGCCTGCAGAGTGACAGTGTTGACAAAGTCGGCCTCGTCATCAAGGCCAATAAGCACGCCGCGCTCCTCAATCACACCCCGGATACGGCGGCCGTCGGGTCGGATATCGCCAATGAGCTTGCTGAACTCGCGCGTCTCGAGGACCAACTCCCGGAGAGCCTCGTGGCAGAGCGTGGCATGGCGGTGACCGGCCTCGCCGCCGAGATCCTGGTTCAGCGCAATCAAGGTCAGGTAGTCGACGGCCGAGACAACGTCGGCGGCACGGAAATCTCTCGTGTAGTAACCAATCATGCGGCCAAAGTTGATCTGGGGGAGCTGCTTGGTGCTGTAGCTCCGCAGGTCGTTCCCGCCGGCGAGGGCATCGCTCGGCCGCAGTAGGCCGTAGTAGGTGAGGGCCAGACCAAAGTGAACGGCGTCGACGTATGCAAAGGGGTACAGGTAAGCAATGGCGTCCTCGAACATGCCAGACAAGATCTGCAGGTAGAAGAACATGCCGAAGCTGCCATTGCTGTCCTCGGAATTGGCCTTGGGGAAGTGCTTCAGCCCAATCTCGCGGATGCTCGACTGCAGCTCAGCCAGGCCAAACGAGTCACCGGCCATCTCGACCGCCTTGTCACCTTCCCTAGCCAAGTTGAACTGAAGCCAGATCCAGTCATTGATATCCGTGTTGAGACCCTCCAAGTTGCGGTTGCCCAGGTCAGCCCTGCCGATAATCTTGTAACAGGCCATGCGGTAAGGCTCTGGCTGGTCGTTGTGGCGGGTGCGGCCGATGTACTCAGCGACGCAGCGGTCGCGCAGCTTGGGGTTGGGGATGATCCTCGCGTCGCCCGATTTGTAGTAGTTGTTGAGATACGTAGCGAAAGTGCGGTCCAGGCTCTTGAAGATGGATTGGTTGCTCTCGACATATTCGGCGGCCTCCCTGATATGTCCAGACCGAAGCAGGTAGAAGACTACAGCCCAAACGTGCTCCCCATTGTGATCTTGCAGTATCGTTGTATCGGGTGCGAGATCCTTCCTAGCGGCCCGCAAGCGAATGTACGCCCTGATCTTGCTCGTAACATCAGGCAAGCCACCGAGCCTGGCCTCGTGAGGATGCTTCGCGATGAGCGACTCGACCTCACGAAGGAACTGCTTCTCCAAGAAGCGCGTTGACCCCTCAAGAATCCGCTTCCTCATCTCCACCGACTGCTGCGAATTGGGGTTCTCGTCCAGGTACTTGGACGCGAACTCGCGCTCCTTGGCCGTGGCGTTGTTGAGGGTCGTCTCAGCATCAGGATCCTCGCCCACTATCTCGACCATGGCCCGGTACGCCTCAACAACGTGAGGGGCATGGGCCTCGGCAGACTTCTTCTCCAGCTCGCCCAGCTCCGCGAGGATGGGGTACGGCCGCTTGTGCAGCCTGTGCAGGTTGAGCTCGCCGACCTTGTTGGAAAGCTGAGACTGCCTCTCCCTGGAGACCTTGTCGCTCAGTCCGTTCCGGGCCCCAGCCGCAGGGGAGCCATCGGCCCCGGCGCGCTCGACGTCGGCAAACTCAGGCTCGTGCATGCCAACCTTGCTAGGCGCGCCGAGGACGGACTTTTGCATCGCGGACCTACCAAAGGTGCTTCTGCCTTTGGACGCACCCTGGGGTCCCTTGGTCCTCCTAGATCGACCAAAGGCGCCCTGGGATTCCTTCAACGTTCCGGGGACATCTTCTCTCGGCGCGATGCCAAAGTGCTGATAGATTCTTTTGCGCTGCGCATCCCACTCCATGGTGACGTTGTCCTCGAGGAAGTTGTCAAAGTCGCGTACCGACCGTTCGAGACCGTCTGCAATCATGCTCAGCGTCGTCTTGGTCTGCAGGTTTGACAGATACGTCTCGACGTCGATCTCGCTGGGCGCGTATCCCTGGGTCGTTCGCTCCGGTCGTCCACCCTGCGCGTCGAGGAGGCCCAGGTCCTTAGCCGCGGCGCCGGGATCGACGCCGGAACCGGCGAGGAGGTAGTGTGCCTTGCCCTCAAGGGGTCGCGCGTTGGGCTTGGACTGCAGTTTGCGCAGACGATGTCGTAGGTCGCCGAGGCCCAGCTCCAGCGTGGGGAGGTCCTCCATGTTGCTCTTGGTCTCGCCCGATTTCTGGCTCTTGGCAAAAAGGCTATCGAAGTAGGCGCCCGCGGGCTGCTGCTGTGTCGTGGACTGCCCATTCTGAGGTGCCTGGCTGGCGAAGAGGCTCCCCCCTCCTAGCACCGAGGCATTGTTCTGTTGCTGCGACTGTAGCTGTTGGGGCTGCGCCTGGTTCGTGGTGCCGGAGAAGAGGGATGGCTTGGCAGGTTGCTGAGCTGTCGAGGCGCCGAACAAACCTGATCCGCCTTGCTGCTGAGGCTGACCGAACAGACCACTTCCACCACCACCAAGCGTCGAGCCGACAAGGTTGCCAGAACCAAACGCACCCAATCCGGAGCTCTGCTGCTGACCTTGCTGTTGACCCTGGTTCTGCTGGTTCTGCGCGTTGCCAAACAGCCCGCCTCCACCGCCGCTCTGCGCTGTGCTCTGCCCAAAGAGACCACCACCTCCTCCAGTCGTACCGCCTTGCTGATTCTGCGTATTCGAGCCGAAGAGACCGCCGCCGCCGCCGCCGCCGCCAGACGTCTGCTGGTTCTGGCCCTGGTTTGGGTTCTGAGCCGTGCTCTGCCCAAACAGCGAGCTCGTCCCAAACAGCGACATGCTGGGCAAGACGTAGTTTGTGCTACTGCTGCTTCTCTCCCGATTTACCAACGCGTGGTCGGGTAGTAAAATTTCGCGTATGGGCCCTGGAAGAATCGCCGTCGGGATATAAAACGTGTCGAGGGGGATCGGGGACGCGGTATGATGAAAGCTAATAGAGAGCTGAAGATGGTTCTCAACTAGAAATTTGACGTCTCCAATTGTTTGCACATTGACAGCGAATGTTTAGGGAGCTCGGACCAATCAGCGCCGCGCATTCACCCTCCCGAGCAACGCCTTGTAGTCATACGAATAGAAAAACAAGCCAAACACAAAAAAAAAAAAAAATAGTAAAAGGAAAAGAAAAAAGATTTTCATGTATTCTCATTATGAATTGGGAATGGTTGAATAAATTGATTTGGTCATGTCAACAAAGCATGTGTTGAGAAAACAACAAAATAATGTGGTTAATGCAGCGGAATAGCTCTTATGCAGTGAGGGTGCTGGAGGTGCTGGAGGGCTTTAGTCACAACAAATAAGCAGCGGGAGGCAAAGAATCTTGACCACGCAACAATGCATGTAATCTTGCAAATCCATCACGTTCAATCATTACATTATCTGTATACATTTTTATCTTTTTACTCCTAGATTCCATGTGCTCTTCGCCAAAGAAACACGCCTAGTTCATCCAAACATATCCCGAATTCCCAACTCTCGAAAAAAAAAAAAAAAAAAAAAACACCTGGCTTGACCAAGTCTACGTCAAATCTACTTGCCCTCTCAAGAGGAACTGACCCAGTTGGCCGTGACCTGGTCAATCTTGGCACGATATGCCTGCTGCTGCTTGCACATCTCGAGGAACACCTCGTACTTGGCGTTGAGCAAGCTCTTCTCGTTCTCGTTGGTGCCAGGCTTGACCAGGCGTCCGGTCTTGCTCATGCGGTCCATGATGCTCCAGAGCGTCTCGGGCTCCTCGCCCTCGGGAACCTGCGCGCCGCTGGCAGCCTTGGCGCCCAGCATGGCTGCGCCGTGAACCACGGCGGCGTTAACGTACCGCGGGATCAGGACGGGCATGCCGCAAACGGTGGCCATGAGATCCATGAGAATGGGGTTCTGGCACTGAGAGCCGGACATGAAGATGGACGAGATTTCGTGCCCAGCTTCGTTCATCGAGTCAATGATCTGGCGGGTCTGGAAGGCGATGAACTCCATGGTGGCGTAGTACCACATGGCCATGTTGTCCGTCGTCTTGTCGCTGTCGAGACCAATCATGGTACCCTTCATCTTGGGGTCGGCAATGGGGGAGCGGTTGCCCCAAAGATCGCCATAGAAGAAGTAGTGGCGAGCCAGATAAGGGATCGCAGGGGCGCCGTTCTTTTCGGCGAGATATGCAAGGTGGGCATTGAGGAAGTCGTAGATGTGCTTGTCCTCGGCCTTGGCGAGGGCCAGAGTCTCGTTGAAAGCCGGGTGAATGTCGAGCATGTGCCTGAGCAGCTCGCCGGTGGCCGACTGACCACCCTCGGCGAGCCAGAAACCTGGCAGCAGCACGTCACGATAGGGGCCCCAGACGCCGGGAACGAAGACGGAGTCTCGCGACAGAGCCAAGTGGCAGGTCGAGGTGCCGGCAACCGCGGCAAGACGGCTGAAGGCCTGGGAGACATCGTTGTGCGGGTACTCGGGGTCGAGCTCGTTCTCAGACAGGTTGACCTTGGCACCGACGGTGCCGATCCAGCCAGCGTAGGCATCAATCACACCACTACCGACCGCAATGCCCTCGGGGAGGCCAAGCTGGTAGGAGGCATTGCGGCTCAACCCACCAATGTAATCACCAGCACTGGCGTAGGTGCCGTTCTGTTTTTTCAGTTAGCCAACGTAGTCCGTATGCGGGGGTTGCACGCATGGTGGGGGGGGGTGAATCTTACCACTCCGTTGACACCACCCATACGCTCAAAATTGTTCTTGGCGAGATCAGAGAGGCCAATCTCCTCAAAGAAGTCCTCTTGCCAACCCTTCTCGCTGCCATCGACACCCACGGGGATGTAGCCCTGCTTGCACACGGTACTGCAGAAGCTGCGAGTCTCGTTGCCAGTGGCGAGGTGAGTGAGGGCGTCGGTAAGATCGTAAAACTTGGCCTTGTCAAAGAGTTCTGCGGGCATGTTGTTCTTGAGCCAGAGGGCCTTGGGGATCTCCATCTCGATGCTCATCTTGCCACCGACATACTTGAGCAGCTTGTGCTTGGTGCTGTTGATCTTATCCGTCTCTTCGACGGGGCGGTGGTCGAGCCAGAGGATGACGTTGCGGTCGTTGCCATCGTTGGTGAAATCCGGGCCGGTAACAGTCATTGGCTCGTCGGTCTCGCGGTTGAAGACGGCGAGAGAGCATGTCGCGTCGAAACCGATGCCCTTGATGAGCTTGGGGTTCACCTGGGACTCGGAGACAACCTGGCGCACACATTCGCAAATGCACTGCCAGATGTCTGTGGTAGATTGCTCCTGCTAGGCGTGAGCTTCCCATGAGCATCTTTTCGCTTTTATTCAAATCACATACATAGTAGCCTTGTTCGGGTTGCCATAGCTTGATGTCTCGAGAGGCCAAGGCCTTGATATCGCCGGTCTCATCAATGATGCAAGCACGGGCAGACCCAGTACCGACATCCACACCAATGTGGTGATCCTGTAGCACCTAAATTAGCTGACGCTCTCACTCTCTCACTACCAAAACTCTTGCCCCCTCATTCTAGCTGGCTCGGGTGGTCGTCGGGTGCCAATTAGGCAAGGATCGCAAGCCACAATTCCAAGAGGCGAGAGGGGTTCGACGGGAGGGAGGGGGCAAAAAGGGGATGCGAGAGGGGAACATGTCCCGCCCTACTCCAAGGTTGCACGTACGAGAACCGGGGGAGGCCTGTTGTCGACAGTAATTGGTAAGCCAGCCAGATCACCCATTGTGATTCAAGTGAATTTATTTAGAAAAAAAAATTACAAAGGTGTAGGGGGGAAAGTAAAAAGAAGCTTGTCTGATAGTGGCCGAGGTGCTTGTGAGACACAAGGCTTGTTTTGTTTGCAAAAGAAAAAAGCTCCGGAACCAGCTACAGCGAGTAGCTTTACACCAACGCAAATAATACAAGGTGCAAGATTGAGGAAGGAAGAATACGAGGTTTCGGGAGGGGGAAGAAGACTCACTCCATGGCCTTGATTTCCTTGTTATACTGATACATTTCGGGCAACCGAGGGAGGGTTGGCATAGATCGGCGTAGGAACGGCTCAAAGTCTAGTCAAAAGACTGTTGGTCACAACCGTCGAATCCGGGGAGATTCGCTGTCCTTGAACTTGCGTATTCCGTGGGGGAGAGGGTAGCAGGAGGGGAAGGGGAGGGAGGGGGGATTGTTTCCGAAGCCCGATTCGTCCCTTTCGTTTTCTTTCCTCCAACGGTAGGCTATTTCTCTTGGTCAAACGGCAACGTATGCGAGGTGGCGGCGACCGGTGCGTGTGAAATTCCTATTATTCACTTTTTTTGAGGGGTGGGTGGCAGTACGGACGGAGTACGGAGGCGAGTTAAGGCGCAAACCGGCAAGGCAAGGAATGGCGGGAGAGAAAAAAGGTTGGAAAGGTGGTGTGCTGCTGAGACAAGGGGGGGGAAGCTTTTTCCCTTTTTTCTACCGCGATTTCAAGTAAAGTTTTTGGTATAGAGACAGAAAGGTTGTGGTTGCCTTCCTTGTTGACAGAGACAAGAGGTAAGAAGATGGTAGAGGAGAGAAAGAAGTGAAGAGGCAGATGATATAAAAGAAAAAAAAGAACAGAAAAGAAAAGATGACAGACAATGACCCAGTTTACTACTTCGTGGCCCTGCTACTATTACTCCGTATATCGTTCAATCTTCTGGAGGAAAAGGGGAAAAAAAAAAGGATTCATTCGCCTCTCTGGTCGCTTTGCTTGGTCTCGTTGTGTCCCCTCCCCCTCTACCCACACGCATCGTCATGGTCACCCCACCAAGCGTTCTGCACCTCGATTTTTCGACATTTTTTCGACAGCAAGTCATTTTACAGCTCTGTTCCCATTGCCACATACCTCCGTATAAATGCGAATCCAGAGATGGAAGATTGTATCATTTATTGTCCAAATAGTTCTCTGCTGAAACTGCAGTCTCTCGACTTTAGATGCTGCCTACAGCAAGCTAGCTATCCCATATCTCGCAACAAACCTCCCCCCCCCCCCTAAGAACCATCGTGAGATCTGCATCCACGTACCGAAAGTCGGTCGCCGCTTGTTACGCCCATCAAGAGTCTACTAGCTCTCCACCACGAAACCCCTGTAGTAATCCAGCCCGCTAGTGGGAAAGCCACCGCAGGACCTTGACCCCGCTGCCGCCGTCGCCGCGGGCGCCCGCCAACTTCATCGTATTACTCCGTACAACATGCCTAAACGCCCACGATCTTCGCAGGGTTCCAAGTTTGTCCCAGCAGCTTTTTTCTTCACGCTGACCGCTTCAGGACATTCCTCCAATCCCTTTCTGCTGAATTGCCCTCCTCCATGATCTCATCTCAGCAAGTGTGCAATCACATACCTACCAGCAAAGTCATCGTTAGTTTAACATCAACATCTGCCCAAAAGCTTTCCCATCCGCAATCGGAAAGGCAAACGCTAGACATCACTAGCTAATATGTACGTAGAAACCCCCCACGCCACTATCCCCGCAGTACCGTATCGCCCTAGCGTTTTATATAGTAGCACAATAAAGCACATGGGAAAGAAAAACAAGCAACAAAACGGTCCCTGAAACTAAGGTAAATGGGAGGGGGCTTCGGCCACCGGGGAAAAGGCTCGCCTGTGAAAATCTCTAACTGCTCATCTGACATGTTTGACCCCCCAAATCGCGCTCTCCGACGCTACGTACGCTACGCTACAGGGTGTGCCCATCAGGTGGAGAAACTGGGCGTGAAAACACCAAGGGGACGATCTCACGATGCTTCCAGGTTCATTTCAGGCAGCCGTATTTCTAACTCACCTGAGCCAAATTTTTTGGTAAGTCCCAAGGTGAAGAAAAAATCTTTTCAATGATTCCAGAATTCCCTCAATGTGTTTTGGTCAAAGAGGGGAAGGGGTTTGACATGGTCTGGCCAATGATTGTATTTCACGCGGTCAGTGATTTTGCTATAAGCTTGTCACACAATTGTTTGCAATACGGCTGTTTATCAGCCTCTCCGTTGGTCTGCGCCTCCCTTTCACAGGATACGCCGAGCTCCCCGAAAAAAAAAGAAAGAGGAACGGCCCTTATTTACCAACACCTCCCCGACGTACATGTCTACTAGATGAATAGACGGAAATAATTTACGAGATATTCCACAAGCAAAAAGGAGAAGAAACCAGACAGAAAGAATCATGACGAATTGAGACGAAACACAGAAAAACACCTTTCGCACCATACAATTCATAAACCGTAGCAAACGTTAACGTCGTGTCATAAAAAAAATCAAACGTCTTCCTCCTGGTGGTGATGGTTGTTTTGGCCCTCGATGAGAATCACCACCGTGAGCGTAGCCGCGTACGCCTCGCGAATCGCGCAGGCTACGCATGTCCGCCTCACGTCCGCGACGACGGCGCAGAGGCCCCAGTGCGCGCACCAGGCTCTGGCAAGGACCTCGTTGTCTTTGACGCCCATGGCTTCCACCACCAGCACCCTCTCCTCCTCATCGCTGCCCATCCTCTGCTTCTCATCGTCCCGCAGGTAAAGGCCTCCCCAGTCGTGGACATTGACGACCTTGTGTACAGGGATCTGCGTGTAGGCGTAGTCGAAGAAGAGCGGGTGCGGACCATCCGAGCATGGCCACGCGCTGAGGAACGAGGCGTCGTACATGAGGCGCAGAGGCCACGACACCCCGTCTATGGCAAACTGGATCGACGCATCAAAAGTCCGCGGGTGATGCGATCTACCATTGTCTTGTGTTGTCACTGTAGCCGTGTTCTTTAGTTGCAGTAGCTCAACCCTCACCGCGCCGTTCATCATATCGTCATCGTCGTTGCAAGGCCTTGGGAGTTTGTAATCCGAGACGGGGTATTTCTCTGCCTTGGGACCGAGAGGTTCTGACCGTTCGCTCATGCTTTCGACATCCACGGGACTGAGCTCCTGTCGAGGCTTGCGTGCACGAATGCGTGCAAGCTGCGTACGACTTAGATCTGCCGTTGGCCGCGCTGGCCCAACCCAGCCTGCCACCGAGCGGCATGTCGGCGCGAGAACTTTACCAACAATGCAAGAGGCGGACCAGTAAGTAAAGCTGCCGCGGTACTGAAAACCGGAATGAGGGTGCATGTGAGATAGGAGTTTGATCTCCTCAGTTGCCGGGTCTGGGTCCAGGTCTATAAGCGTATTCATCATGAGGAAAGGGAGAGTAGGCTGCCGCCGTCAGTCAGTAAGCTTCAAAAAACTTCAACTCATTCAAGACACTTACCCCTGGCACAACGAGCCCACTAAAGTAAGCAAACGCATCGGAGCTGATGGTCTCGAGCGCAAACTCTTCGTCCTTTTGCTGTAGGTTCTCGAGCGTCTCGGCGAGATTAGGCCACTTCATTACTCGAGCAAACTGCCTAAGCGCCTTGACCTGACGTTTCTTGAGTTTGTACCTCAGCTTGACTAGCGTTGGGCGTTAGCAAATGATACAACGCCTACTTGGCCGACTCGCTCGACTCGCTCGACTCGCTCGACTCACCCTCGGACGGCGTTTTGCCAAAGTCGTCAATTCTCACATTCTGCCTCCACCGTCTGGCAAGTGCAAGGTTCCACTGAATCGCCGGTGGCATCTGCCACAGCAGCTTCTCCTTGGCCCAATCGTTGTGTAGCCTCGAGTGTATCCTCAGCTCAAGCTCCAAGCTGAGCAGCAGCTGATGGAAGAACTTGGTGTAACCCACCTCGTCGATCTGCCCGCCGTCGAAGATGAATCGCGTAACGACTTGGTTCTTGGGGTTGGTAAAGTCGATCCAGTAGTCTGGGCGCGACAGCACCAGAAGCAGATCAGTAATCTGCTTGTCCAACGTTTTGTGCGGGCTTAGAATCTTATCCGGGTCACGAAGGATCCTTCGATAGAGAATCTTGTACAGCAGCGCCATGTCATCGTCCTCGAGACCGGCGCGCAGCTCTTGGAGCCGCTCGAAGATTTGCTCCAGATCCATTGGTCGTGGCATGATGCCGGAGTCCTTGAGGGTGATCTTGGGAGGCAGGACGCTTCCCATAGATGCCCATTGATTCAGCGTGATTGTGCCGGGTATCTCTCCGTAGTAGAATGCGTAGCTTGGTTGCTCCAATGTCTCCCAAGGGCGGTGTGCCGGCCTCGATGACTTCATCCTCATGGTCATGAGCTGAGCCGTCGAGTCGTGAACGTCTGCGCCATCATTCTCCCCTCCTCGATTCCCGCTAGATGTAGTGTAGAGCGCATAGCACAAGTCCTCGGGCGCATGTGGGATGGCCTTCTTATGACCTCTATGGATAGGCGCACCGCGACAAATCAATTCCCTGGCCTGTTGATGGGGTAATTCTTCGGTCATGGGGATACCGCTCGGTGGCCATCTGGTCAACGGTGTCGGTGAGGAGCTCATGCGCCGTTCGCCGTTTGCGTCTGCTCGTTTGCCTTTGCCGTGGGCGGTCCTCGGCCTGTCGGTGTCATCCGTAGCGTCTCGTTCCTGGTGAGGCTCTGCGTCAAGTTCTGGCCGCGACGATCTCGGACGCCGCTGATCTTCCGATTCCTTCTTTCTTAAAAGGTTATCGCCAAAGCTGCGACGGCGGGTAGCTCCATTGCCCTGAATCGCGCGACGGTCAGCATTTGGAAAGTTGCTTGGTGAGCGATGACGAGGCGGGGGGGGGAGAGAAAAAGATTAATAGGAACATACATTACCGGTAGCAGACAGTGACCTCTTGGCCTGGCTTCCTTTGCGAAGCAGACCACGCAAAAAGCCCTTTTTTGCCGTCTTGTCCACCTCCATCACCTCTCTCTCATCTCTTAACTCGTCGCCGACCATCATCTTCAACTTTGAAGTTGAGTTTGGTCGGGGAACCAACGGCATCAAAATTGTCATAGGTATCCCATGGCTATCGTTGCTCCCAGCCACCCCACGTCTTTTTCCCCAGTCCTCAGTTACCAAGGGTACTCCGTAGCACCTATTAGTCTACAACTAGTAGGCTTGTGGTCTTTTGTCGCCAATTGTTCTTCTTTCAAACTTCGTAATCGCCAGGCGGTGACGTTCAGCCTGGGCAACCTCTTGTGGTCGCCAGTAGCAATCAAATCCGAAGACGCGTCAGGTTCGTATGCAGGAGGTGAGAAGCGGCGCGCGCGTCGGTCGGGGGTCCAAGTTCGTCACCAGTCGCCTTTTTTTTTTGTCGCAAGACTGCTAGGCGGTAATAAGATCGATCAATGGATGCGATATTAGGACAATCAATATCAAGGGCAGTGCAATCGAATGAAACAAACAAGGTGAGTGAAAACTCTCGATCAGTTTGAAAATTTTCAAAAGGATATAAGTCTTTTTTTTTTTTTTTTTTTTTTTTTCGGAAGGAGATCAATTGTTGGTTTCGATCTCTTCTCGTCGCTTCCTTTTTCCAATTGACTTGCATTCGAAAATGGATGCAGGAGGAGCCCAGCATTGATGAGGTGCATGCTTTGGCAGCGTCTGATACGTTGAAAAACCTCGCTGGCAGTGCCCACGAAAACAAACCAACCACCTTCTTATTATTCCCTTCACTGCAAAGGGCCACACCGAGTGCCGCATTAGGCCTGCATACGACACATGGCCTTTACTTTCTTTTTCCTTTTTCCCGCCCTTCCAACCGGCCCAACTAGTATTAATAGGGTAGTGCGTTTGCGTTTGCGTTCTTTTTTTGCCTTGCCTTGCTTTGCCTCACTTTTCCCGTATGACAGCTTCAGCTGCGTTTGGTTGTCCCACCTCCCATGGCCAAAAAGATCCATGTTACCCTTCATACTTGGTGGCACAGCTGCGCACAAACAAATTGAGCAGTATATTCTGCCCACCTACGCAAATCAATCAACGCCTGTTCGCCAACTTCTGCTGCTCTATATGGCCTCGCTGTACATCCACTCCCACCTCTTTTTCTCTCCTGTATGACGCTCAACGTCGGACGATATGGGCTGTTTCAAGCCTATTGACCCATGTTCGACTCACCGCCCAGTTCTTTGAATACCAATGATTGGGCTGAAATCCAATTGTGATGTAAACATTCTTGATAATGTCGGTGATGCGGACAAACTATAACAGAAACGCTCTCAACGCCAAACCCCAATATACAGACAAGTATCCATAAACATGATGATCCACACAACAATGCAGCCAGTATGAAAATGGTCACCTCTTACAAGTCCCATGTTGGCACCTAATAGTCCTAAACAAGCTCTCCGGTCATCGGTAGATCCTCCTGACCTACTAGTCCTTCATGCTCCCTCCATCGCTCGAGAGCAGCGCGGTACTAGAACATCAGGATTAGCCGTTATTCGTGAATATACATATCAAGGGAAGGTCGACTTACCTGGAACACAAAGTTGAGAACCAGCGCTATCATAAGCGCTGCACTAATGATCATCGGCCCAATCATGTTATCAAAGTCCTTGCCGCTTCTCTCAACAATCATGTTCCTCCTGACCCTCAGCATTGTGTAGCCCCAAACACCAGCAAACGCTGCGATTAAGACGTAAACTACACCCATAACCTCGGCAATGAAATCTTCTCCCGCCGCTGTGTAGAGCCCGATGGCTAGACCACCCTGCAAGATGCAAATGTGCTGCCATTTGAGGAACGTTCGCTCGTTGGCAAGCCAAACCTTGGGCTCGACTTTGAGCTCCCCAGCATTCTTAATCCAGCTTGTGGGCTCAACTACGCCCTCGGGCAAGCGCACCTTGCCCGATCGCTTGGCAGTCGCATACTTGGACAGAGAGAAGCTGGGGATGACAGAAGATAGAGTTCCGTAACCGCGTCCCGCTGAGCCGTTTTTACCCTCTTCCTCTTCCTCCTCAGCCGGTGTTTGGGCTACTTTGGACATCGAGGACCGCGCTTTAGCTTCTGAAGCTATGCGGCTTGACATGTATGATTGTCCTACCGGAGAGCTCTTTGCCATCTTGTATGAGCCCGACGCGCCGACGAGGCTACCGACAGCCATCTCGTCATCTGCTCGCTGCGCCCGACGCTGCTCTTCCTCCTCAAATGCCTTTTGAGGATCCTTACGAATGTCTGTCTCCAGGTCGCTGAGCCAGAAGGGTAGGCTGTTGACGTAATCCTCAAACAGGGAAGCAACACCGTGGACAAACTTGGAGAATCGGGGTGTAGGATGAACGAGATGAGATGCCATGAGGTCCTCGATCCAGGCAGGGCGTTTGCCGTCTTTGAGCTTAATCTCCAGAACCGCATAAGGGAACTTGGAAACTTCGCTCTGATTAATGTTTTTGAATGGGTAGGACATGTTGCTGTTGTCAATGTCCTCGCGATGCCAGTTCTTGGGGTCACGGCAGGGCCTTGCCTTGTCCAGGATATCCTCACGAATGAATGCAAGCTCGGTATCGATAGAAATGCGCACACGATCATCCGCAGGCTTCTGGAAGGCGGTACGCAAGTAGTTGGCCCTTAGGACGGGCGTGAGCTTCTTTTGCAAGATAAATTCCTGAACTTGCGCGACTGTCTTCTTGAAGGCGTCAATCTCTTCAGCTGGACGGCCCTGTCGCTCCATCTTTTCGACAGACTTCTCCATATGGTATTCACCATCCAGGAAGGGTTTCACCCACTTATCCTTGATAACAAAACGGGATTCACTGCTGTTCCCATTGGCATCTACCGTCTTTAGCTCCATGAAGAGGTCAGGCCTCGAGCTCAGTTGGCCGTACCACCTTAGTCGCAAGGATGAAGCGTCAGACTTGCGATCGACCTTTTTAGTGTAGAGCTCGAAATTGCGATTGTCGAAATACAGCGACGTGATCGCTGGCGAGTCGTTACCGTCCAGCTCCTTGGCAGCCTGTTCGCTGTAGATCAGGGCTGGCAGTCGTCGGAGGATCAACGTTTTGACCTCGAGAAGGTTATCAGGATGTACCCAGACTAGGGTTTGTCAGTCAACAAGTATCGTTGGTGATGGTCAATCGTCATGCACTTACACTTGTGCGCAGTATATCTTTCGCCCTTTTGTGTCTCTCCGGGATGTTCCAGATCCAGCGGCGCCTGATCACCCTCAAGCCGCTGTCGAATGGCAAAGTACATGATGGACAGCTTGTTAAGCAGCGGGGTGTAACCACTTTCCGAGTTGAACGGCCGCTGTGCCAGGCTCAGCTGCATCATGGGCCTGATCCGGTACCGATCCCCCCTCTTGCGATCGTGTTTCTTGACAATCTTCAAGAAGCCGGTGTAGTTTATGTTGCTGTACTTCTTCAACTCCGTGACTTCCTTCGTGATCTGGTCGAGCTCCGCCTCCAACTCCTTGAGCTTCTCAGTCGGCGGGCTCGTTGACTCCTTACCCTTGCCCTTGCCATTCTGATCAACTTGAGGGGACATCTCTCTGAGTTTCTCGAATGCCTCGTCGGCCCGCTTGTTAAGGGCATCGACTTGCTCCTGCTGAAACCGTGCCACCTTTTCCAGCTGGACATTGAAGATTTCGTCGCAGAACCGATTCTCGTCCTCCTCGGTCCACGAATCCTCGTTATCATCATCACGCTCATTCTCGCGGAGCATCTGCTTCAACTTGTCGTAGTCGATGTATTTGTCCTTCCAAGGGGCGTAGACCGCCTCGCGGAGAGTCTTGCCGAAACGCATCGTGTCGTTGCGGTAGCGTAGTTATCGCTCGACGAGTGACGTCAACTTCAGGTGCTTAATGTGAAGAGACGCAGTAATATGATTGATGAAAAAAGGGTCTTCGTATAGAAATGGTAGATGGATGAAGGAGAAAGTAATCGAGAAGCCAAACCTCAATTGATGCTTTAAGGAAAACCAAAGTCGCAGAACAGAGAGGCTGGAGCGTGATGTGTATTAAAAGTAGTAAGTAGCAAGGTTCTCTCCCCACTTGTCGCAGGTTCAAAGAAGCTCAGGCCTCCCCTCGTCGCGCACCTACAAGTACAAGTACTATTCAGCAATGGGCTCGAACACCGAGGAGAATCCCGATCGGATCTCTGGACAAAATTTCAGCTTGATTCATTGGCATTGAAGTCGAAATATGTACAAGTAAAAATTGACGGGAACAGCTCCAATAGCTCCTTCTGGAGCTGTCTGAAAGCTCCAATTGCCCTATCAATTGCCGCGCTGGGACACGTGCAAGCTGTCTCCGGCCTTGGCGTTCTCTGGATGTGGCTGAAACCAAATGACGCAAAACTGAGGCTTGCTTGTGGCTTACGATAAGACGAACATATAATAGTCGGTAAAGTACGGAGTAAGGAGTGCTCATACAACAATGGTCGAGATAGTCAAAACAATGGAATGACTCTCTGCCTTGTACGTCTACTTCCCTCCGTCACCTGATATCGTTGCTCAACTCGTGCCTTCCTTCTGGTCGATGCTCCCATGGCACCTTCCTCTTCACCACCTAATAAGTGACGCGTTATCATTCATTATCATGAAATTATTATGAAGTCATACGACGTCAGATCTTACTCCTCATGCTCTCATAATATCCCAGCTGAGCATGTTCAAAGACTGGTATAGCAGCTTTCTACTAGAGGTTTATCCTGACGTAAGACGCCAAAGAAACTTATTTTAGCCCAGGTGTAAGTAAGCCTTCGCACTTCATTTCTGAAGGAGTACGCCGACTATCTGGTCAGATGTTGTCGAGGCAACATCGACGGCAGAACAAGTCAAAGCAGCGTCTATAAAATCATACCCAACGATTCAATAATGATTAAACCTTCTTCTTGCCCCTTCAAGTAAGAATGGTCCAATCTAACTAAGCATGCATCATCGTCGTCGCCATGGGATAGGTAGCTTCGAAGGTCGCTCTCAATATCTCTAACCAGTAATCAGTCGTTAGAATGGAAGTTTGGTGCCTTTGACAAAGTCCAGGAAATCATGTATATCTATCTATAACCGTATAATATAATATAGCCTCTTATACATCTATTTTCAGCTTTCAGCTGCTCTTCTTCAACACCATCTAGTGGAACGTAGATATCTCTATAGATTCTTCAATCAAAACCGTGAACAAAGGTTTCTTTCGCGACAAGTAAGAAAACTAGGGTAGTACATTAAGCTACTGCTGATGCTTGTTAATCAAGAAGGAAGAAGGAGAGGAAAACGAGATACAAAGACATAAAATCAGAAAGCCCGAGCGCGCAGTCTTGTGCCAATCTCTATGGTATCGTGGACCCACTGCTCCTAGAAAAAGTAGAAAACATAAAAAATATCAAAAAGCCGAAACTCCATTTTCATATCCCGTTCATCCCCATGTTTTAGGCCTGGACCTTGCCAATCTGGGTAAGAACCTCCTGAGCGGTTTGCTTGACTAGGCCACCAGTGACAGGGAGGTTGGTGCACTTCTCCAGATAAAGGTCAACCTCACGAGCAGCCATACGGCCCTCGTTGATGCCCCAGACGATGAGGGATTGGCCACGACGGCAGTCGCCGGCGGCGAAGATGCCGTCGATATTAGTGCTGTACTTGCCAGCAGGAGTCTTGACGTTCTTGCGAGCGTCCTTCTCAATCTCATCGCCAAGTACACGGCCCTCAGGGCCAAGGAAACCCATGGAAAGCAGAACGAGGTCAGCAGGGAAGAACTGCTGAGATCCGTCCACCTTCTTCATGTCCCAGCCGCCAGTAGGCGACTTGGTCCACTCAACACGGATAGTGCTGATGCCCTTGACCTTGCCGTTGCCGTCGTCGACAAATTCCTCGGACATAATGCAGTACTCCCGAGGGTCCTTGCCTGTGTGCTGGCGTACCTCGGTGTGGCCATAGTCAACACGATAGATACGAGGCCATTGAGGCCAGGGGTTATCGCTGGCACGCTCTGGGGGAGGCTGAGGGAGAAGCTCGAAGTTGGTGACAGACTTGGCGCCGTGGCGAACTGAAGTACCGATACAATCATTACCAGTATCACCACCACCAATAACAACAACGTGCTTATCCTTTGCAGAGAGATAGGAGTTGTCTGCAAGCTCAGAGTCAAGCAGGGACTTGGTATTCTTGTGGAGGAACTCCATAGCAAAGTGAATACCCTCGAGCTCGCGACCCTTGATAGGAAGGTCACGGGCGACGGTAGCACCTGTGGCAATGACGACAGCATCGTTGCCGGCCTTGAGGTCCATGAGCGAGGGGTTGCCGTCCTGGCCAATGGCAGCACCAGTGACGAAATTGACGCCCTCGGCAGCCATGAAGTCAGTTCGGCGCTTGACGATACGCTTGTCCAGCTTCATATTGGGGATACCGTACATGAGCAGACCACCGAGACGATCAGCACGCTCGTAGACGGTAACAAGGTGACCAGCGCGGTTCAGCTGGTCGGCAGCGGCAAGACCGGCTGGGCCAGAGCCGATGATGGCAATCTTCTTGCCAGTGCGAACCTGAGGGGGACGGGGAACCATCCAGCCCATCTCAAATCCACGGTCAATGATGGCACACTCAATAGACTTGATACCAACAGGATCCTCATTGATACCGAGGACGCAAGCACCCTCACAAGGGGCAGGGCAAACACGACCAGTGAACTCGGGGAAGTTGTTGGTCATGAGCAGACGGTTAAGGGCATCCTTCCATTGGTTCTGGAACACCAGCTCATTCCACTTGGGAATGATGTTGGAGATGGGGCAGCCAGTCTCAGACTGGCAGAAAGGAACGCCACAGTCCATGCAACGAGCAGACTGATACTTGAGCTCATCCTCCTCAAGACGAGAGCTAAGTTCAGCCCAATCCTTGGTACGAGTAGAAGCAGAGCGGTACTTCTCGGAGCGACGAGCGTACAACTTGAAGCCCTTGGTCTTGTCGAGGACTAGGGCACGCTTCTTTTCAGCGGCATTGTCACCGACAGCTTCCTCCAGATCTTGAAGCTTAGCAGCCTTCTCCTTCTTCTCATCCTTCTTATGCTGGACACCAGACACAATGGGGAGATTGTACTCCGCGCGCTTAGCCTCGGCGGCCTTAGCAGCTTCCTCCTCAAGAACGCGCTTGTAGTCAACAGGCATAACCTTGATGAAGCGAGGTAGAGCACGGTTAAAGTCAAGGAGGATGCGAGCCGCTAGCTCGGAACCGGTGTAGTGGTGGTGGTCCTCGATGAGACTCCTGACGTAGGAGATCTCAGTGGGGTCTTCAAGAGGCCCAGCCTCAACCATCTCAGTGTTGAGCTTAGACAAGAAGTCCTTGCCGCGGTCCAAGACGTAGGCAATACCACCTGACATACCAGCAGCGAAGTTACGGCCAGTGTTGCCAAGGACGAGGACACGACCCCCGGTCATGTACTCACAACCGTGGTCACCAACACCTTCAACAACCGCAGTAGCACCAGAGTTACGGACGGCGAAACGCTCAGCGGCCACACCACGGAAGAAGCAGGTTCCCTCAGTAGCACCGTACAGACAGACGTTACCGATGATGACGTTCTCCTCGGCCTTGAAGATAGAGGAGCGAGGAGGATATACGATCAGACGACCACCCGACAAGCCCTTGCCGACGTAATCGTTGGCATCACCCTCCAGTTCGAGAGTGACACCAGAAGCCAGGAAGGCACCAAAGGACTGGCCAGCGGAGCCTTTGATATTGACATGGACAGTGTCCAGGGGCAGACCTGCTTCACCGTAACGCTTAGAGATCTGGTACGAGAGAGATGTACCCATGGCACGATCAGTGTTGACAATGTCACACTCGATACGCGAGGGCAGGCCCTTGTCGAGGGTTAACTCAGCCTCAGAGATGAGCTTGTTGTCCAGACGGACGTAAAGCTTGTGGTCCTGCTTGCGGACATTAAAGGTAGCGACGCCGGGGCGGAGCTTGTGAGCCGGGGTCAGGAGAAGGGAGAGGTCGAGGTTGGCGGTCTTCTTCGTGCGAATATCATCGCGCATCTTCAAAACTTCGACGTGGCCCACCATCTCGTTGATGGTGCGGAAACCAAGCTGAGCCATAATCGCACGAAGCTCATTGGCAATGTAGTAGAAGAAGTTGATGACGTGCTCAGGGGTACCTTGGAACTTCTTGCGAAGCTCGGGGTCCTGAGTAGCGATACCAACAGGGCAAGTATTCACTAGAAAATAGTCAGCATGTGCCATATTCAGGAAGGGAAAGAAAGAAAAACTTACAATGGCACTTTCTCATGAAGATGCAGCCCATGGCGATAAGAGGAGCTGTAGCAAAGCCCCATTCCTCGGCACCAAGAAGACAGGCCATGGCAACATCACGACCAGTCTTGAGCTGGCCATCAGTTTGCACAACAACACGACCACGTAGATCGTTTAGAACTAGCGTCTGGTGAGTCTCAGCAAGGCCCAGCTCCCAAGGGAGACCGGCGTACTTGATACCGGTCCATCGAGAGGCACCAGTACCACCATCATGACCCGAGATCAGGATGTGGTCAGCCTTGGCCTTGGCGACACCAGAAGCGACGATACCAACACCAACTTCTGAGACCAGCTTGACAGAGACACGAGAACGAGGAGAAGAGCACTTCAGATCGTAGATCAACTGCTTAAGATCCTCAATGGAGTAAATGTCGTGATGGGGAGGAGGAGAGATCAGACCGACACCAGGGGTAGAGTGACGGGTACGAGCAATGGACTTGGAGACCTTGTGGCCAGGCAGCTCGCCACCCTCACCGGGCTTGGCACCCTGGGCCATCTTAATCTGAAGCTCGTCAGAGTCAGCAAGGTAGGCAGAGGTGACACCGAAGCGGCCAGAAGCAACCTGCTTGATAGCAGAGCGCATAGTGTCGCCGTTGGCCATGACTTGAGAACGCTCAGGGTCCTCACCACCTTCACCAGTGTTTGATTTACCACCAAGACGGTTCATGGCAACTGCAAGAGTGGAGTGAGACTCCATGGAAATGGAACCATAAGACATGGCACCAGTGCAG
This sequence comes from Trichothecium sympodiale, assembly GCA_003012115.1. Taxonomy (NCBI): domain Eukaryota; kingdom Fungi; phylum Ascomycota; class Sordariomycetes; order Hypocreales; genus Trichothecium; species Trichothecium sympodiale. The sequence goes on from PXOB01000169.1 coordinate 70,301, forward strand.
AAGCGACGGACAATCTCAGTCCAAGGCTCGACCTGATCGATAGGGACGGGGGTGCAATCCTCAAACTTGAAGTCGAGCATGCCACGGAGGGTGCAGTTCTTAATCTGCTCGTACTCGGACTTGGAGTAAGCCTCGTAGGACTTGTCGTTCTTGCTGCGAACAGCATCCTGTATGTTGGCAATGGAGGTGGGGTCGTTGAGATGGGGCTCACCACCGTCACGCCAGTGGTACTCGCCAGACTCGGGGAGACCCTGGACTCCAACGGTATAACGGCTAGGGAACCCACGCTCGTGGAAGCGCAAGCTGTCCTCGGCAATGAGCTCAAAAGTCATGCCCTGGATACGAGAGGCAGTGCCCCTGAAGCAGCGCTCGACGACGGTCTCATCAAGACCAAGAGCCTCAAAAATCTGGGCACCCTTGTACGATGCAAGTGTAGAAATACCCATCTTACTCATGACCTTGAGGATGCCACCATCACAAGAGTGCTTGTAGTTGCGGATGAGAACGTCATCGGAGAGCTTCTTCTTGATGAGACCCTCGCGGTTGAGCTTGAGGATGCACTCCATAGCAAGGTAAGGGTTAACAGCATCAGCACCGTAACCGAGGAGCACGCACATGTGGTGGACCTCACGAGCCTCGGCAGTCTCAACAACAATGGCAGCCATGGAGCGCCACTTGTTGCTGACCAAGTGGTGGTGAACCATACCAGATGCCAGGACAGCAGAAACAGGCACACGGTCCTTGGAGGTGTTGCGGTCGGACAGGATGATGATACGATCACGGGCCTCAATAGCGGCGGTGGCCTCATTGCAGATCTCGTCGAGGTGCTTGATGTATCCCTGAACACCCTCGGACTTGGGGAAGGTCAAATCAATAGTCTTGACAGTCCACTCGGGGTGAATGGTATGAAGAGCCTTCAAGCTGTTGAACTCGGGAATAGAAAGCACGGGGCTGGGTAGCAGAAGACGGCCGCACTGAGACTGATCCATCTCGAGGAGGTTGCCCTGAGGACCAACGTAGCACTCCAGAGACATGACGATAGACTCACGAATAGGGTCGATAGGAGGGTTAGTAACCTGGGCGAAGAGCTGACGGAAGTAGTCGTACAACAGACGAGGAGCCTCAGTCAAGCAAGCCAGGGGACCATCGTTGCCCATGGAGCCCAAAGCCTCCTTCTCATCAGCGGCCATGGGGGCAAGCAGCAAGCTAACCTGCTCATGGGTGTAGCCGAAAGAGAGCAGAAGAGGATCCTGCTGGAGAAGAGTCTCATCAAGCTTGGCAGAAAGATCATTGCTAGCCTCAAGAGTCTCGAGAATCTTGGGCATGGTGATGAGCTCATTGTCCAACCATGAACGGAAGTCGTGGCGGCTTGCAACAGCCTCCTTCAGCTCCTTATCGTCGATGATACGGCCGGCCTTGGTGTCAACCAAGAGCATACGACCGGGCTGCAGACGACCCTTCTGAATGACGGTCTCGGGGTCAACAGGAATGGTGCCAACTTCAGAGGCGCAGATGATGCGATCATCGTTCATAACATAGTAACGGCAAGGGCGCAAACCATTACGGTCAAGGTTGGCACCACAGTAACGGCCATCGGAGAAGGTGAAGAGGGCGGGACCATCCCAGGGCTCCATCTGGCAAGCAGCCCACTCGTAAAATGCAGCCTTCTTAGGGTCCATGTGGTCGTTGCCCTGCCAAGCCTCGGGAACCATGAGCATGACGGCCTCGGGCAGGGAGAGAACGCCATTGATGGTGAGAAGCTCAAGGACGTTGTCGAAAGCGGCAGAGTCGGAGCCGCCATCCTCGACGATGGGGTAGAGCATCTCCAGCTCGTCCTTGAAGATGTCAGACTGCATCAGACCTTCGCGGGCACGCATCCAGTTCTTGTTGCCTCGTAGCGTGTTGATCTCACCGTTGTGAGCCGCCCAGCGCAGGGGCTGAGCACGATCCCACGAAGGGAAAGTGTTTGTGGAGAAACGGGAGTGGACGAGAGCAAAGTGCGCCTCGTAGTCAGCGTTGACCAGATCATGGTAGTAGGAGTAGACCTGAACGGGGGCAAGCTGGCCCTTGTAGATGATGTTTCGGTTGGAGAGGGAGCAGATGTAGAACCAGTTCTGGAGACCAATGGTGTTGGTAGCACGCTTCCGTAGCACGTAGAGCTGGCGCTCGAACAGCCGGTCGTTGAACTTCTCCGGGTCTGTCACCTCCGGGGCAGTGCCTGAGCCATAGGCCGAGGCGAGAACAACAAAGGGCTGGGCGATGATGGGCTCGCGAGACTTGGCCGCGGGTCCAAGGAGGGAGGAATCAACAGGAGGCCTTCGCCATCCCAAGACTCGCAAACCCAACGATTCGGCAACATCTTCCAGCTGCCTCTTCGACTCTTCAAATGTCTCTTCGTCGGGCTTGAAGAAAAGATTACCCACGGCGTATTGGCCGAGGGGTGGTAGTTTGATGTCCTCCTCCTTCTCAAAGTTCTTGATAAAGAAGCGATGAGGAATGGACGTCATGACGCCGGCACCGTCACCATCGCGAGCATCAGATCCCACGGCACCACGGTGGGTCATGTTGCACAGGAGGTTTCGAGCTGTCGGTAGTCAGCTACTTGCTCTTCGTGATCTGCTGCTTGCAAAGAGTCGAGATGACTTACCATCGCTCACAATCTTGTGGCTGGCTTGCCCCTTGATGTGGCAAGCAAAGCCGACACCGCAAGCATCCTTCTCGTACGAGGGGTCGTAAAGACCCTGCTTCACAGGGAGAGCACCAGCCCACGAGTCATTGTGGTCCGTCTGGTACTCATAAGGGTGATAATTTTCGGTCTCAGCCTCGAAATGGATTTGTCGGTCGTCGAAATCTTCGGGCAGGCCCATGCTAGGCGATAAATCGCTGAACCTGAAGAACGGGGTATAGGTATTGATCGGCGGGGAGGTTCGAGGTCAACTCGAGTGGGAGCAGCAGCGGCCGCTCAAAAGGAATGGGTATACTAGTTCTGTAAAGTGAAGTATGACTGGTTAGTCTTTGTGGAATCTCGAGTGAACCGAAAAGAGAGAATGAATGTAGAAAAGGGGAAAGGGGAAAATAGAGGTAACGTGGGACGAAAGGATGGAATAAGGTGCAAGATTAGTGTAGCTCTGTCCGATCCCAGTGCGGTTTAGCAAGGCGCTGGCGATGAGATCTGAGAGTGGTTGGGTCCCCTGTAGTGCCAAGTGGGTGCCAGCTGCACAGTGACGGAGGGGTATTGCCCCATCCGGGTAGGTGGGGGAGAGCTTTGATTTTTTTTTTGCGCACTGGATTCTGCCCTATTTTCCAAATCCCGATAATCGGATTCGTTCCCCACGGACATTGCCCCTCAGTGGACTAAATTTTTTTTTCTTTTGGTGTTTATTGCGGATTGCTTTGTAGGCAAAGCAAGACTCTGCGCATCCAAAGCCCATAGGAGTCTGAAATTGTAATCCACCATTGGTCATTGGCCGTACAAGTCAGGCGGGGCTTTGACACCGTTGACCGTTGCGTGACGATCCCTTTTCTGAAGAGTTGGAAAAAGGTCCGTGTCAACAAGCCAGGTGTGCAAGATGCAGCATGTGATGGTGACGATGCCGACTTGCTCTGTTTTGCAGACTGACAGCACTGCACAGGGGCTGCAGCATTATGTCGTGGGGGATGCATAAATGACGATTTTGAGGCAGAGTATTGCTTTCCGTAGTAACCAATCGTCACTCTTTTGCTGCTGCAACCATCTTGAGGAGAAATGTTTTTTGTCGTTTTCCTGGTAATGCTCGTAGGGAGGTATTCGGAACCAAGATCAAAGACCGCATCCAAAGCAAGACAATGGAGCTGCCTCGCACTCTCAGTGCAGATCAGGTCATTGAGTGGACAGAGTGTGGAAATGCATAGTGTGGAAATAGGACTTGTGTCTAGGAAAAGTCAAAGATCTCGAGGAGAACATACTTACTTATGGCTTGGGATCCTCCGTCGGGGGGCTGGGTCTAGGTGTAGTATAATCCAGGAGAATAGCGATGAGCCGAAAGAATAAAGGAGAAGAGAGAGGGAGGGGAGAGAGAGAGCGCAGAGGATGGGAGGAGAAGAGGAAGAAGTCGGAAAGAGGAGAGACGGGGGGGAGGAAGAGGTGCGGGCACGGTTTTATTGTGAGCGCGGGAGGATGTGGATGGAGTCGTAGGCAATGGGTGCAATGGAGGGTCTTCGGCTGAGCTCGCTCAAAATATCAGCATTTGGTTCGCTCTAAAGTGTGTATGGAGTATTTAGGTGGTGGTGTTTCGAGACCAAGGCCGGGAGCACAGGCACGATGTCGGAATCTACATGCGTACCTACAGTATGCGACAGCAGGCGGCGGCGGCTATAGCGTTGAAAACTGTCCCACTTCTCCCAAACCCACCAAGGTGCCTAATAGCTAACCACTAAACTACAGTGACCACACTTCCTCCTGCAACGGAAATGTTTCGTCTCGACGGGGAGGGAAAAAAAAGCGACGTAGCCTGGGGAGATCTGCTGCCTGTGGGCTAAATGACCTTACGCCACCGTGGAGATTTGGATGTGTGCTGACTAGAACAATTAATTGGGTTCTTGTCCTTCATTACACGTTGATCAACGAGGAGACCTCCATGGCTTTTAGGTTTTTTTCGCCTCAACGCCAGTCTTACAAACAGAGAGATATGGCGTGCACAAGCTTGGGGCTTAAAGATTACCTAGCAAGTGGTTCGAGTTTAGGTAGGGTGTGGTTTTAGCTTATGCAGCGCTGGAAGAATGACGAACACATGTTCATTGCACCTCTGTGGTTCTTAGCGCTGTGGCAGTAGCACGAGAAAAAGTTAGGAGGAGAGGGAGAAAAAACCCGCACACAATAAGCGCAGGGCTATGGAATACGTAGTCGCAGTTCCTTAAGAATCGTAGTAGTAGTACAACTACGTATACTGCTGCCGGTAGTAAGACAACGACAACCTTTTCTCAGGCTGCAGTAATATTTCCTCGGCAACAAACTAAGAGGTAAACCGTGAGCCTAGCAGAGAGGAAAGAGGTAGCACTCGGTGCTAGCGAGGTTCCAAGGTTGATAGGGCCCGCTTTTGAGCAACAGGCCGTCCCGTAGGCGTTGTTTCGCCGATGGACGGAGACTAAAGCGTACTACATGCACCTCTACTTGTATGTATATCTTGCCTTGGTGCATTTGCATGCTGTAGATACTTTCACATTTCCCGCTCCAACTGGCAAGCCGCACCGCAACAGCAACAGCAACCACCATGACTCCCTATCTACTCAATCACAAGGTTTCCTTCTTGTGAGTTTCTGACCAGCATGCAAGACTTTCCCGTACTTCTAACGACAACCTTGGTTCCTGCCTTGTTGGAAAATTAGGTCTGAAAGGCTATATCGGCCCATCGCCTTCCAGTGGTCCGTTCAGACAACCCCCCCTCTCTCTGCATTGGGGAAATCAGCCGTCCCCAACCGTTGCCACTGAAGATCTGCCTTGGCTCCGTGTTTGGATCATCCCATCAGATATCATTGTGATCCGCTATCCCTCCAAGCAATTGGATGTCACTGTCTCTTGTATGTAAAAGAAAAAGTCACGGAGCAATGCCCTCTCTTGCCAGCGCAACACCATGCCAGGTTCTCTCCCCACATTCGAACCTGCAAGTTCCAAGGGTACCCTGGCCCGAGCAATGTTCCTAAGCCCCAGGACCACATGGGCAACCAGCGGAAGCTCTTTCTCCAGACCAATCAACGCTGTGCATTTCCAAGCCAGCTCTGGCCGATGTCGCGCTGAACCCGAATTTGGCAATAGTAAAATGCGAAAGCTGAGAGAACCCCGACGTACATGTATGTATGCACGCCTAATGTAGCTATTAAGATGAGATGGGGGGGATAAGGTCTGGGCTAAATAAGAAGGAGGGGGGGAGTTGTGTTATCCCGCGAGGCTGAGATGATATGTACTCAGGGCGTTACTCCGTACAGCGACCTCTTCTGACGTCTGGCAGTCAGTCAGTGGCTACTAGGAATATGCGGGGTGAAAGCATTGAATGCACTCTCTGGAATCACGAACTGCTTATTCCACCTGGTTCCACTGCGATTGGTAAAGTCTCTCGTGTGATGTGATGTGATGCTTTGGGGCGGCTTCATTATCCCCGCGCCAGGAGCGTCTAGAAGATTACCAAACCCAGGGTTGTTGCATGAGTCAAGCTGATGGGTAAATTGCCCACGGCGCTCTCTCTCGAGATACCCCAGCTTAGCCAATGGCACCATGAGCCAGACACATGCAACTCTGTAGTTGTCGGAAACGCTACTCAGTATCTAACATGTTGGTGTATTGTCAAAAAATCGACATCAAGAAATCGACACGGGCAACCAATCACGTTGAGTCATTTCTCAGGTTGGAGTGCTCAAAGATCCTTATCTGGGACCAACCACATTTGATAAACAAGGTGGTGTGGAGGTGGTGTCCTGCAGCCGCTGACCCCCACCATTTGGGAGCCTCCCTTGTCTGTCTGACGGCTATTACTACCTTAAGGTGTAGTGGCATTATTGATGAATGCCGACGACAGAAGCGGCGAGGTCATTACGGCCAAAAGGGAGGGCCCCCCAGAGCAGAGCGAATCCCCTTTTAGCTACCCGCATCCCATCCATGCATCTGCATCTGCACATCACATACTCGAAGACGTCACGGGCGGATGAGCTGGCAGAAGTTCGCTCACTGTGAGGCTCCAGGAGGGGAGAGGGGGTGGACAAGGCGGCTCGACAGCCTTTTTCGTCGCGTGTTAATTTCGCGGGGGGAATGCAACACACACACACACATACACACCTTTTAAAGATGTCTCTTTCAATATCTATCTATTTATGCAACAGCAGCTGACATGTGACGAGAGGTGGCATGGACTCCTTGGTCAATCTTTACAGTGCAGGCCCTGTTGACATCTTTTTGCCCAGACAAATAGAGCAATTACAAATGTGAGTCTCTTCCAAGGAGTATGAAACTACCCGTAGCTAGGCCCAAAGAGCAAGATAGAGAATTATTGTATATGATGGGGGAGAATCAATCGAGTAATGGTTTTATCAAGGTAAGCATCTTTATCCGGCTACGAGGTCCGTCAATAGTTACGAGAGCCAATCAGTGGCAGCGCCGAAGTCGGCCCCTCTACTAGTTGTAAATGGCTCTTTCGCCGCCCCCCCATGTCGACTGCTTCTAGGCGAGCAGGCATGGCAAAGCAGGACGAACGACTCGCATACGGATGTAACAGGCTAGCATTTTCCTACGCAGAAAAGCATCCACATGAAGGCATGAGAATCCCCGACTTCTTCCGAGAAAGTCTTGCGTCGGCGAGTTGCGACGCTGGCCACCGACGAGGGTGAAGGGAAAGAAGATCCTTCACCCAGAATGACTCTTCGGCCTGAAAACTGATGATCCAATGACATTTCAGCCCATCGTCCTCTCTGCCTTTGGTCCGCTCAGCGCAAGCCTACCAAGGAACTCGTATGTTAAGGCCGAGAACGTCGCAGTAGAAGCCGAGGGCCAAGCAACTGATCTTAATAGCTCGGATGGGAGTGATCGGTGTTGTTTTTGACAATATCCCACTATCCTTCGCTTATTATTACAGTTTCGAATCAAGGTAACGTATCCGTCAATGCAATGGTACAACTCCACCCGGGACAATGGTCGCGAAGATTGTACGAGATGCCAAGCGTGACTCTCCAGAAATCCGAGGCATCAATCAAAAAGATAGCACTGAGCGTTACTCCGCGCTATTGGCTTGGGACGATGCAGTTCGCATAGTACATACCACTCTAGTAGTCCCCCTCCCCCCCAGCGCCTATTGCGCCGAGATGCAAGTTCTGTCGCCTGCAGCACCGTTAGTTTTCCCTTTTTGTCAAATTTCCCCTTGGGGCGTAGCATTGAATCTCTGGGCTTTTCAAGGTTATTTGTGGAAAGAATATCCCGCACATGTTATCTTGCAGTTGAGCAAACACCATAACGTCAAGGAATTTGTTTCCCATGTTTCTGCAAGCATTCCCTCTTCCTTTGGACAGTAGTAATGTCACGCATGCATGAGTTACTTATGGGGAAAAAATTCCACTGCCACTATTTGCATGAATCAACAGCCAAAGATGGGCCGTGTTTATTGACACGCCGAGATGGGTGTTTTGGCAGAATATTTTTTGCTCATTGAATCGTTACCCCGCCGCAGCTGTTCCTGGTCTGGTCTGTGCTGATCCAGCATCTCTCGGCACGCGGCTGCTAAGCGCGGCTTGCGGCTTTGGCGCGTCATTTGCCCCACGTACGTTCAACCTCCAAAAAAACCCCATGCTCTTTCACGGACGCGCCTTTGCCGGTAAAATCAACAACGGCTTTTGAGAAAGAACGTCAGCATGTTGGACATTTTACCGGATCTAACCCCGCGTGATGTAGGTCATTCCTATTATACATTTTTTTTCGTTCGTTGACAAAATCAATAGACGCACACGCTTTGGTACCCGTCCGTATGGGGCCATTCGCAGTTCTCCAATCCGACCGACCAACCCCAGGAGGCAAACAACAATGCCGCGTCGAGCGCTCAACAGAACCGTCAGCGGGCCATCAACATTGAACGCTCGCCGCTCTCCCAGCTAGCGGCCGATGAAGCCTATCTCCGACAACGCAAGGCCAATGTGCAGAACTTTGGCAGCTCGTGGCTGAAGCCTCCGGGGGTGTCCAAGACGCTGCATCAGATGCGTGAGGAAAAGCGGGAGCAGGAAGAACATGCAGAGGCCATGAGGCGGGAGCAATTGGCCCAAGAGCTTGCCGAGGCAGAGGCAGGTGGAATGGCTGAAGGTGACCCCGAAGGAACGATGGACGATGTGCAACTTGACGGGGCGCCGGATCTAGATGATGATATTCCCGAAGCCGGCGACGCCGACTTTGGATATGGAGACGACGACGATGAGGAGGAGGAAGAAGAAGATGATGATGATGAGGAGGAGGAGGAGGAGGAGGAGGGGGACAGTGATGAAGAAGGTGAAATCACAAGAGAGGAGCGCCAGAACGATCTGATAGCTGCGAGAATGCGGCTCGGAGACGATGCTTTTCGAGAGGCTCTCGTCCGCGGCGAACCCGAGGGCGACGACATTTACGGCGGAACAGAAGAGCTGGAAGAAGAAGACCAGGGACATCTGCTCGACGAAGAGGACCTGGGCCTGGACGAGGACCAACACGACATGGGCGACATGGACGCCGATCTAGACGACGACATCCCCGAGGCCGACGAAGGGGCCTATGAGCACACCGACTCCGAGGCCGAACTCAGCAGCAGCGAAGCGGAGATGGATGAGAGCCGGGTAGAGGACGAGGATGACGAGAATGACGAGGTTGACGAACGAGAGGAATCCGAAGACCAAGACCATCCGCGCCATAGCATAGATATGGGCTTCGCGCCGAGGGCCGGGGCTCTTCGCCCGCCTGGAAGTCCTACGGGGGCTCTACGGGGGATGCGACAGCACCCGCCGAGGTATAGCATGGACCTGAGCGGGTTGCTATCCCAGGATGAGAGCAGCTTCATGGATAGCAGCCCCGTGCGGAGAGCTAGACATTAGGCTCTGAGAGTCCGCGAGCACGTATTGAACACAGCATGATACCCCCTCCTACGCCTTGTTTAAAGGAATCAACCCAGCACGAGCCACCGACGTGTATCGATTAGATTCTGATATGAATAGATGCATTATTAGTCGTTGATGGTTGTATGTATATGTATAAGTCCCCCTTTTTTCCCTCCCCGCTGCGGTGTCGCAAGCCCTCATCATCTGGAAAACATCTTGTACAGTGAAGCAGTAAAAATAAGAAAAAGAAAAAGGTGGGAATAGTCACCCTTACCCAAAGATGCAAATCAACGCCTGCCAAGGATGCAAAATTCGAACAAAGCAAGCAAGTCATTCATGCTTTTCCCCCCTGTGACGGTGACCCTGTATTGTCCCCGATTACTCGTGATCCACGTAGCGATTTTTATAATATTATCCGTTTCGTAGCGAATTCCCAAATCGTCAAAGAATCTCAAGCCCCTCCTTGCGCGGCGCACAACTCAAAACAGCCAGACGTACATGAAGAGAAGGATGACGGCGGCGAAGAAGCCCAGCCAGACTTTCCACCCGACGCCAGTCTTCTCGGCCATGAGGAGCATGCGGTTCATGGTCCCGCGGAGGCGTAACCTCGTCTGGTCGAAGGAGTCGTTCATCTTTTCGGCCAGGGCGCTCGAGTCGCGGATCTCGTCACCAATCGCCGAAGTCATCTGTGGCGCGCGCAACAACACACAACATTGTCAGCATATATCGTCTACTTCTTTTCACGCCCAGTTTTTGTTAAAGGCCGCGCATTCGTAAAAACGTACATCCTTCAACACCCTGACCTTGCCCAGAATGCCCGCGACCTGCGCATCGTTCTGGCTTTCCAGCTCGTTGAGGACCGCGTCGCTGTACTGGCCCCTCTTGTTCGGCGTCGCGGATCGGTACCCTCCCGAGGCGGGCCTGTCGCCGCCGCCGGCGCCGCCGCCGAGGTTCGCGTTGTAGCCGTACGAGTAAGGGTTTGGCGATGGCGAGGCGCTGCCCAGGCCCGTTCGGCGCGAGGAGGCTGAAGAGTCATTGTAGCCCTCGAACAGGGCACTTCTGGAATCGCGTTGATGGAGGGACGATGCGCCAAATCTTGTTGGGTGGGGGGACGATAAATGTCAGCTGTGTTTTCCCCTTCTGGCGATCAAAAAGATGCGAAAGGATAGGAGAGAGTGCTGCCTTTTTCTTTCTTTACCTTTGCGACATGGTTTTGGTGTTGGTTTTTGCTACTACCGCAGTAGTAGCCTAGCTAGGATGTGGTCGGGGACTTGGTGTGAAAGGAAAATCGATTTCAAGGAGATAAAGAAATGATGGGGAAAATGTAGGTATTTATTTCTTGTTCACGTAGTCGTCATGTCAAAGAGTGAGGCAATGTGTTCTTACGATCATGGATGGCCCCCTTTAGCAAGATCTGAGAAAGGATGTGTCGGCGTCGGCAGCCCCGTGGTCCCGACTGGACATTTTTCTTTTTCCCTATTAGGGGGGCCACGCTGTAAGAAATACCGAGGGTCAGGTCAGCGATCGGATAAGATCGATCTTTAAACAGCCCTTCAACACAAAACAGCTTCATCAAACAAACTATCTCCATGCCACCTGTCGATTGCTTCTCAGCTTCTTCAAAGTATCCATATCATAAATTATAGTTTCAATACTCAGCCACTCAAGCTTTCAACATCGCCATTCACGCGCCTCGCAAAAACGTGGCCAAAAGCGCACCAATTGGGGTCGTTGTTGGTGGGGTAAAATGTACGTAGCTAGCTTGCAGGGTCCAAAAACTTCTTCACGAAGAAGGTTGAGCTGCGTCGAGTAACAATGTTACATTACATAGAGGCAGAGCCCAAGGCAATAATATGATACGTCAAATAATTAGTCTCGGCTAAAGATGACTGAATCTCAGAACAACTAATGATATAGCTAGACGCGGGCAGTTCGAGATCCACCGGCAAAATAGGTGAAAACGTGGAGGGCGGTAAAGTGTTGCATGGAATGATGCCTGCATTTTCACCGCTCGGTCAACCAAACTCGCAACGGGGGAAGAACATTAGAAGATTTGTCCTGCTGCACTCGAAACAAACTCGAGCCGAGGAAGATTGCATTATGTATCTTTTTGTGTATATCCTTCATCTCTCGTACGTAGTATAAAGACTTTCCATGCTAGGGCCAAAATACGAAAGTCTCTTGATTTTTTTCTCATCCTCTATAATACCCCCCCCCCCCCACCCCCCCTTCTACCGTGATGAGCTACTGCAAATTTTCCTTTCATGTCCAGATGGAAAAAGTAGAAGCCCGACATCCAACCTAGGCAAGCTAAAACTTCAAAAGAGAGAAGAGGCCGCTGCCTTACTCAGACATCTTGGTGTCCTCATCGGGAGGTTGGAAGTCATCGTCGTCCTCATCATCCTCGTCGTCGGCCGGGGTCTGCTCAGCAGCCTTGGCATAATCGATGGTAGCGCCGCGGGTACGGCCTCCCTCGACGATGTTCTTGGGGTCGATCTCCTCCATGCCGTCCTCCTCGGTAGTAACTGTCGCAAGCGTTAGTCAATGGTTCACCGTCCTTGGCAGAGCGCTCCCTGTATTCACGTACCCTCGTCGGCAATAGTCTAGTAAAATAGGTCAGTCATCTGAGATCTATAGGGGTTTTCCCCTAGTGCTGCTGCTTACCTCATCGGCCTCATCATCAGAGTCGCTGTCGTCATCTGCCTCATCTTCTTGCATAGACTCGTCCTGAGGAACATCGTCGACCGCCTTCCCCTTGCCCTTGTCCTCGGAGAGCTCCATCTGAGTGGGGTCGTTCTGAGCAGACATCTTGTCTCGTTGTCTTGAGTGTGTTCTTCCTAGGATGAGAGGGAATATGTGTCCAGGGGAAATGGAGATGAGATAGGCAGAGGAGCTTGTGAGAGTTGGTGAGGGTTTGTTGCTAAAGGGAGAGTGCAGATCAAGCGAACGCGTGAAAGCTACAGCTGGTGGTGAGCTGTGATGGGTCCCTTTTTAAGTGCATCTTTCCAAAAAAGCACAAACATTCACGTAGCAACGGGGCTATTCCCCATTTGTGATGGTGGGGTTGAACTTTGCGTCTGGCCTCGTTAGACGATCACGTGTTCCCAATCACATCGTTCATTGCAAGATAGCGTCGTACATACGCTCTTCTGGCTTGGACATCCCTTGGGCGAGATGGACTTGAGCCCAATTACGGACAAAATAGCCGACGCATTCTTGTCGGCATATCTGGGTAGTTACAAGTAGAAGAATTACGTCCGTCAATAAGACCAGCGTACGGAGTACTCAGCGCCCATATGTGCTACACCAAGGAACACGATGGCTTTATACTATCAATAGAAGTACATATCTGTGCAGAAATGTCATGTTATATTCATCGTATTGTCTGTCGTCTATTGCCCACCACCGCCGCTGAGCAAAACAAACGCTCCAATAGCAATCATCCACCAGTACCTGTCTCATATTAGCATAGGTCCCTACAGCTATAGCTTTCAACAAGTTATTTTGCTTACTTTTGCAGGAAAGACTTCTCTTCCAGCTCAACCTTCTTCCCCTCGGGACTCAGCACGACGGGCTTGTTGAGCTCAGGCAGCTTCCCCTTCCCCTCAACGAGCAACCGAACCTGCGGCCCAAAGTCTCTCGTGACCCCAGCATCGATCTTGATGCCCTTGACCGCCGCGCTAACGACCTCCCCTTTGCCGTCCACGGAGAGCAGCAGCTGCGGCGAGAAGCCCTTGGCAAAGTTCTCCGCCGAGGCGACCGTCGTGCCGGAGGTCCAGGAGGACGACTTGCGGTCGAAAACGCCTATGCGCAGCAGCGTCGCCTCCTCGGGGATCTCGGGGGGCTCGTAGCCTGAGAGAGAGACTGTGGAGGGCGATTGCGTGTCGTAGGTTACGGATGCGAGAGGCGTGGGGTTTGCGGCTGGGTGAATGGGCTGGATGTATATTTCGGCGGTGCGGGGATCGGCTGCTGCCAGGGCGGCTGCGCAGAGCGCCGACAGCAATGTCGAGATGCGCATAGTGTTTGAACCGGCGAGATGTTTGCTAGAATCTCTTAATAGGATGCGAGACTAGCCATGTCTGTGTTGTGGTTGGAGCTTCGAGGGTAGTCCGGCAATATCTCGGCGCTTCCCCAACCCAAAAGGTATGCACCAGTATGATCCTACCTGCCTAACCTAACCAGAACCTGCTACAATCTACCTCACGATGGGGCCATACGTAGGTACATCAAGTCGCGAGGAATACGCTAGAAGTTTCGAAATTAGTAGAAGAGCTTGCCAGTAACCCTCTGCATTATTCAAAAAAACTAATAAGCACAATGGCATCTGCCTCTAGCAGAATGCCACTTGAAACCATCCCAAAACAGTATTCCATGAAAAACCAGGTACCCCAAACGCCAGCTGTGCTTGATGCCTAAACTCCCACCTTTTATCCTTGTGCCTGTAGTCGTTCCTCGTATATATTGATCCTCCTCTGTTTTAGGAGTAATAGTCCAAAATGACGAGCTGCCCCTTAACAGTTAGTAGCCCCATCGGCATTGGGTATATTTTGTCCACATTTCTAATCGGAGCCATCAGCTTCTTCATCGTCGTCATCATCTTCGTCGTCCATGTCATCTTCTAATGATCCATCAGATTCCAGTGTATAACCTGGTGTCCGTTCCACCAAGCCGCGATAATATGCCACCAAAACTTCGGGGTTGGGAACTATTTTCCAGTCCACGCGATACAAGAACTCTAGCTCCAGTAGCTTCAGTTCAGCAACTCTAACGCCTCCGACTCTGGCGTACGTTGTGTTATTCCAGAATGAATCTGACAAGCCTTTCGCCGCGACAGTGGCAGCGGTTATGAGAAAACGGTGAACTGTAAGTGTGTTGATTGTGAATTCTTGGTAGAGAGCGCATAACCTGTCGATGTAGTAGACCATGGCAAGAAGGAGCGGCGGTGTAAGGGTGGCATGTTTGGCAAGACGGTGCAAATAGTCCTGGACGGATATTCCAGGCGCAGTCCTACATTGGAGTCATTAACATTCAGAAAAAATAGCCCTTCATCGTCTTGCCTTACCTCGAATGAAAGCGCGTCAGACAGCCGTTGGATATTCGAATCGCATCATTAGTTGCGATAAGCTCAGCCAACATATGCGCAACAAGCACCACCATGTCCTCTACAGCACAAAACTCGTATTGTTTAGGCAGGATCTTAGGGGGCTGTTCTTCGGGTTTTGCTCGTTTGGATGCTTGACCTGAAGGCTCTTCCGTGGGTCCTGGCTCAGAGTTGTGTAGTGGCGCTTCTTGAACTTTCTCGGTTGGGGATCCTCGTCGTTTATTTGGTGATAGAGTTTCTTCCGGGTTTTGAGGCGCATTCGCAGGCGCCGGCGACGTAGAAGTAGACGTCAACGTCGCAGATGCCTTCTCCAGAATCTCCGGGCGAGGGGCAGGTGGGGGCTCGACGAGAATAGCAGCAGAGGACGCGCTCCGGGCGACAGCATCCTCGACGTTGGCTGGACTAGGTTGCTGTCGCCTTGATCGGAGGGCCTGTGGTGACTTCATGGAGCCGCTGGCGGAGGATGCTGAGCGCGATGCAGGTCGGCGCAGCACCGGGCTCGAGGCCGGAGCCGAAGTTGCGGCAGTCGGAGGGGCTGTCCTCGAGGACGACGCATGACGAAAGCTGGTGGGCGAGGTATTGGCGGAGCTAGTCAAAATCGGAGATGTCTTCAACATGGTCTTCGGCGCATGGTCAAGACGGCGGCGGGCGCAGCTTTGACAGGGCGGTGGCTCTCGGTGGAGGGGTTTTGAAGAAACAGAAATTTGCGATGCCGGAGAATGGCACACCGGCGCGGGCCTGTCACCTCTCAGTGGGTGATCCGTGGGCACAGCTGCAACAATGTGGGTTTTTTCACGGGCTGCATGCGGCCAAGCCTCCAAAACAACCTGCTATCGCTTCTGAACCATTAGCAGCAGTACGTGGATTGCCCGACAAGTGCCTTGCTAGCGAGCAACAACAGAACCAAAGGTGTATTTTGCGGTGTGTTCCTTTCGCCCATCCTATTCCATAGTTTGCGCAAAAATAATTGGCATCTTACCTAAATTTTCCTTATTATATGGCCATGTGTTACCATACATCATCTATTTTTCTAGTCTATACGGAGTAATAAGTGTTTTCCTAGCATAAAGTTTTTCTGATTACTCCGTACTTCAACTCGAATTTTTCGTCAAATGCTGAGTCATTCATTGCTTGTGATAGTCCATCATGAACCTTAAAATTCTGCGAGAGGTGTGTGTGTGTGGTGATGGTACCAATGATTCACCGAAAAAAAAACAGAGCATATTTTCCAGATCACAGGAATTCTCGATAACCCTGATACATCGATAACTCCTGTGTGAGCAGAGTTTGATGGGTTGTTAATTCCCAAAGTGCGAGTTGCACACAGGGTAGGTATTACTGACTACCTGGCGGTAGCATTTGAACCAGTTCCTGGGGAAAAGACCGGGGGTTCGCTGATGACATCCATTTATCCAGCTAACCTCCTCCCGTACCTACTCGATGGAAACTGCTATCGATTGCAGTGGGGTACCCGCCTGGCCGCCACTTCGACCTTCATCAGATCCAATGTTGCATTCTGCTTTGTACACTCCCATAGACTACCACAATACGTAATTTCCAAGCACATGCTATTTATCGTTTACTCCACAGCAGCTCAGCTACAGCTACATATCATCCTTTGGTCCTCCTTACTACTAGTTTGCACTGCATTGAATTAGCCCAAGCAGCACTAGCTAGCTTTCCCACCGCCGGTGGACACTGTACCGACATCAGCTCCAAGCTCGACTACGACCCAAATACAGCCCGTCAACGTAGGCCAGCCCGACCTCTCGATCGACGACCGCAATAATCACACAAGACTTATCGTATCATACTGATGGAGACCCGGGAGAGTACCTTCATCTTCGCCCAGCTGCAAGGCGCCAAATCACATACCGAGCTCGCCGAAGGCCTTCGTGCTCTGAAAAATGCCATCACTGGGCACCGGCAAAAGAAGGAAGAATGGGTACGGCTCGGGGCGCTCGAGTATGTTGCGCGGGCTGTAGGGTTCAGCAGCCCCCCGAAGAGGCTCAATGGAGGTGTCTCACGGATACAGCAGGCTCCTCACAAGCTCAGTGGTGCAGACGACACCAAGTTGCAAGCTTTGCAGCTCATTGCAAGCTTCGCTTGTGGTAATTATGCTCTGGACAGGCATTTTAAAGATATATAATGCTAAAGTCGGTCTTATAGGTGGCACCGAATTCTTGAGTCCGCTGCACGCCAGCCAAGTGCTTCCCCATGTACTTGCCAGCATCAACCCTTATATCAACCCACCACAGATTGTCGTCGCTGCTCTGAGAGCGCTATCGGAAATGGCGGAATCGGCTCTCCTCACAATCTCACCTTGTCCGTACAATACGCAGAGTCTGGCGGACCAACTGTTTACTTCACAACATATGGACTCTTTCAACGCCATCCTGTCTTCAACTTCAGCAGGACATTCCGCCTGCACTCAGATCTCACTAGTGGCCGAGCTGATTAGTCGATTATGCACGGAAGAAAAGCACCAGCAGGCACTGGTAGCTTCTGGTATTCTTGATACATTGGCTGCTCGCCTAGCAAGCGTAGCTGTTGCGCAAGACATGGTTATCCCTATGGCAAAGGCGTACGCTCAGGATGATGGGCTTTTGGACGCCTTTCCTGCGCCAGCCCCTCCAAATTTGAAGCTATCCCCTATTCTACGTGCTATCTCCGCTATCATTGGGGACTCCAAATACCATGCAAGCAGATTTGTTCATGCCCCAGCTATTCTGGCTGTCTTCCCATCTGTCAAGCTCGAAATTCCAAAGGACTATGCGAGAGAACCGCCCTTGTTTGCATTCGATCATCCATTTACGGCTATGGAGCTTGTGTTACCGACCATACCTTCATCAAGCTCCGGTCGACCAGCCTCTTCACCGTCGGCTACGTCGGATCGAGGTGATGCCCAAGGGTCTAGAGGGCCTTCACAGTCGAGTGAGTTCGATGATGGTATCGAATGCCCCATCATTCCCTGGCTCATTCACTTGGCAAAGACGCAGAGAGGACTTGAACGCCTTATGGCTATATCCGTGCTTGCGTCGCTTTACCGGGCTGGACTGGGATTCAAGGGGTATCGTGAGCGAAGCATATGCTTCCTGATCGTACCGCTCCTCGTTGATATAATGATAAAGGTGGAGGAGGATACTCCAGATGATACGTTGCCCAGCGAATCGCAGCGGATGATCACGGAGAATGCCCTTTTGACGCTAGCGCACCTAATCACGGACAGCGAGCAGCTTCAGAAAGCAGCCTTCGAGTGTGATGCCGTCAAGGTACTCATC
Organism: Trichothecium sympodiale; assembly: GCA_003012115.1. NCBI lineage: Eukaryota > Fungi > Ascomycota > Sordariomycetes > Hypocreales > Trichothecium > Trichothecium sympodiale. The sequence goes on from PXOB01000169.1 coordinate 88,253, forward strand.
AAGATTCTGCGACGAAGTTATTCTCCTGTGCTGCCATCTGGCGGGCGGACTTGGAAAGACAACCCTGGTAATGCTATGGATATTGAACGGAAACTGGCAACTGCACAACTTGGAGAGAAAGGGGAAGACCCCCTGCTTGCCCATCGCATCCGCACGCGTGAGGCGGCCCTCAAAGCTATCGGTGCTATAGCCGCCGGGAGTGAAGGTCATCGTAAGGACTTGGCCAGTGCTGAGGATTTTGTTCCACTGGTGGTCGAATCTTTATCGGAATTACCTGGAAAGCCACGCATGGCAAAGGACCGCTCTAAGGACAAGCATATGGGCGATACACAAACCATGTCAGTTACGCCAGGATACGGGAGGAACCCTGTCTCGGTGATCATTGCCGCTTGCCACGTTGTGAGAATGTTATCTCGTTCGATATCTATACTTAGGACCGCTATTGTTGATCACGACGTGGCCATGCAAATCTTGCACATCATGAAGAGCTCAGATGTCAACATGCAAATTGCCGCTGCATCTACCATGGTCAATCTCGTCATGGAGGTTAGCCCGGTTCGCGAGGTAAGGTCCGCGAACTCGATAATCTGTAAACATGCTGACTTTTAAACGCAGATGTTGGCTGAAAGGGGAGTCATGTCGTTGTTGTGCGAACATGCCCATTCTGACAATGCTTCCCTCCGGCTGAATGCACTTTGGGGCCTTAAGCATTACGTGCATGCTGTCTCGCCTGAGGTGAAGAAAGCCTGTTTGGAGGAGTTACAGCCCGGATGGCTGGTTCAGTTGATATACAACGACAACTTTGAGGCCACAGCTAACACTCGGACGCGAGCGTCTTTGGGTGAGGAAGCAGATGATGATATTGAGCTCTTCCCACCGAACGACACACATCGTTGGATTGTCGCAGATAATGGGTTTATCAAGGAACTAGACGCTGCGTCATCAACAAGGATGCGCCAGGCAGAGAACAAGCTGGCTGCCATCCGTGAGCTGGAGCTCAACCCAGGACGAAGAGCACGAGCTGATGATCTAGCGATCCAAGAGCAAGGTCTTGAATTTATCAGGAACTTTATCGGGATCACTGGACAACACGGTCTGTTTGATTCTCAACCAGAAGTTACGAAGATGGTTGATCATCTATTCAGCGAGTTAGGCCAGGATCGCCTCTTTGAGGTGCTGCAGTCGAAGCTCCGCGCCCGCATCCTGAACCCTTTCTCTAAGAGGACACCGACCCCAGGCCGCGAGACCAGGGTGATATACCCCCAAGCTCAGCTCATCGTACCTGTCATTTACATTCTTGTACACATGGCAGCAAGCGACAGTCGACATCGCCAGTTGGTAATTTCTCAGACAGAATTGCTCAAGATGCTTGCCCAACACACCAACAGCAAAGACCGCGAGGTCCGACTGGCACTATGCCATCTTATTGTCAACCTCCTATGGACTGACGAACCCTCAGAAGCGGATTCCAACATGCAGCGTGCGCAGGAATTGAAGCGGTTGGGGTTTCAGAACAAGATGGATGCGCTCACGAATGGCGATGCGGACCTCAATGTGCGTGAAAGGGCCAAGCATGCTGTTTGGTCAATGGAAAATGCCCTCTACTAGGATCAGGATGCAGAAGCTATACAGGTGCTCAGGCTAAAGGTCGAAATTAAGAAGAGGGTGCCCGATGTTGGCGACCTAGAGCTGGACCATAACCCGAACATTTTGCAGTTGGTTAGGTCGGTTGTTGACATGATGGAGTCTGGTCATATTGAAATGTAAAACCCCATTTGCAGCAGGCGTTGAGGGGTTTAGAGACTGGGGCATTTTTAATCGGAAATGATACTTTTTCAACTTGTATACTTATTAGACTGGGGAATACAGACATTCAATATTCTGGACCAGCTTACTCACTGGTAAGACCTGGCGACGCGCCGCGGTGCTACTGAAGAAAAGTCTCAAGAGCTGATTGACACTGAGTTTGGCTTGAATAAATATAGCTGTCTCAGTGCATCGGTTTCATCGATGAGCTCTCGATGCTTACTTACACCTGTTTCGGCTGTTAGAAACTCCGAGACTATTATATATCATTTGTTTGCTCGGGTTGGGAGCAAAGCAAAGACTTGATTGAACACACGTAAATAATTGTGCACGGAGTACGGAGCACTATGCGTTGCGTCTTTCTTGCTTCCTGCCGACTTGGAGACCCGTGACACCTGTCAGAACAAGCTGCTACCCCAACAGCCGAGACATATGGAGTACTCTTGACAGGAGGCAAACTGGAGAGAGACAGGAGCCACTTTATCATCGGAAGCCTGCCCGCCGTTTAGCTGCAGATTTGTACTTGTATGTCTTGGGGGTGCTTTGACTGGTCTGATGCAGAGAAACCTGAGGAGGCTGCATCGAGATGTGCACATCTTTGGATCCGGCCGGTTGCACTTACATCCGTGCCATGTTTGAGATCTGCTAACGTCTTTTGCCAGGTCCTTTTCGCCCCCAAGTATGGACTGAGAGCCAATATTAGCACTGTACTCCGTACATGCCAGAAAGCCAGGCAACCTGCTTCCTTGCATCGAGGCGATCCCGGGCACCTACATACACGGCTGGTGGCATGTCTCGGAAGCCCCTCACCGGGGAAATTTGTCCAAAGCCGGGGGATGGGCGTTGGATGTTGTGTACGGAGTACATGACAAGTACATTTAGAGGAGGGGCGAGGAGAAGAGGGGGGGGGAGGAGTGAATTCCCACGTCCACGTGCCCACATGAGGTAAAAAAGGAAAGCGAGCAAAAGGAAAAGGAAAGCAAGGTTCACCTGCTGTTCTTTTTGTCCGCATCGCCGTGTCTATGATGGCTTCTCTTTGCCACGGCTACTTTCATGGCTTCTCGCTTAAGAGAGTTTCCGCTTGGACCTGGGGAAGGTAACTCTCGGACGAAACGAAAGGCCCGGGCAAATGCTCCGTGATGCTCGGAATACGCGGAATGACAAGGTGTTTCGAGAAGCTAGTCAAAAGTTGTCTGGGGGTCAACCTTTAATAAACATGCAAAGTTAGATTCAATCACAAGGACCAGCCCCCCCGATGGATGATGAATTGGTTCGTATCAAAAGCGAGGGCTTGGAAACGCTAGCGACGAGTGGTGTTGACGGTCGTGATACCCGGCACATCGTCCCATGCACCGCGTAACAGGAATAACCTGGCTATCAAGAACTATTGGCTGTAGCAATCAGCCGTGGGGAACTAGGTATGGGCGAATGAGCGTGCAATCTGGCTGTGATGTGACGAAATGGTTGCATGATCAGTCTAGATCTGCCCAGCCATCTAAGGAAAGGGTAGCAGTCTGACGGAAGAAAGAAGAAGATCTGGGTCCTTTTGTGCTTGGCAGATGTAGGTAGATGGGTAGATCAAGATGGGCTAGAGGAGGAAAGAAAGATGCAAAGGGGGGCGAGAGACGACCGATGTGGTGTGACTGCTTGTGGCACATGAGACTTTGTACCGGCGATTGGTGAGCCGCCGCAGTAGTGAAGCCTATGAGGGTGTGCACCTAGACCTGTTCTCGAAGGACTAGTCGTGCTGATAGCCTTTGTTCTTTCGTCTGTAGATGGGGGGGGCGAGTTCACTTCGAGCTATTGGATGGCTGATTTTTCAGCTGAGCAGTTGGTTAAAAAAAGTAAGGAAAAAAAAAAGATCATGGCTGAACTAGTGTGGTTGCTGGTCGTGGAGGTGTACTTCTCTCCAATAAGAACCAAGTTGGAGGGGGAGAAGGGCGGTGGAAAAGTAGGATGATGAATGGAGATCAACTGCCAATGGATTAGAAGACACAGTAACGCAGCGACCAGGTCCCCGGGTCAGAGATTGAACAAACGGTACAACGTGGCACTGCACCAGTTGTTCATACATACAGGTGCCCACAACCGTGTCAGATTGGAATTCATTGCATTCCCTGGCTTTACTTCTGTCTGTCAAACCCGAGTACAAAGAAAACGGGTATATGTATACGAAGTACCGAGTGCAGGGTTTGAGTGGTGGTCTGGGCCTCCCATTGGAATGGGTGAGATGCCAGTACAACCCAGTGCGCTGGTCGTAGTGGTCAATGTCATGCCCAAAGCCTTGGACCTGAACCCGTTGATGAGTTGTCCGCAAACACGGCTCTTGAGTGTGAAGGTTTTCTTGTGCCAGGGCCTACTTGTAGAGCCGGTAGTTGTAGTTGCAGTGGGCGTGAGCCGCGGAATGCTCAGACTCAGCGTTTCGGACTGGAACCAACATATTTCAGAAGCAGATGATTGCATCAAATTACCATCTTGCGGCACTGTACGGAGCACGGAGTACCATACATGCCGCCTGTTGGCTTCCCTGCTGCGTCGGATGTAGTTGTAGTAGTAGTAAATTTGCATGGGCGCATGAGGTGGCAATGGGTTTTGCAGAACGAGGTTCCATCGCTGCATCCCCTAACATGATTTTGAGTCCTTCTCGGCCTCGTCCGATAGGTTAGTACATACTTGTAGGTATGTATGTGGGCTGAAAGTTGAAGGTCTTCCCTTTGATGAGTAGAATTCTCTGTGCAACAACATCGAAAAGGAGGCACACAGACCTTCCTCCCATGATGCGACCATCTATAACAAAATCCTGGGCGTTCTTGTCCGCATGGCAAACCCTGAACCTTGAGCAGTTTAATGGCTTGACGGTTAATACTCCGTACATGTATGTATTCATGTATGTGTATCAAATTACGGGGGCGATCCAGGAATTTCCAGGGTCATTGATGGAGCCGTCGGATAGACGTTAGTTCCCGGGCCGTGCTCTCGGATGTCAATTTTGCTCTGCCGTACGGAGTATTTTAGCCCTTTTTCCCGGGTGTCAAGTCGAGACAGATTGCGAAAGAAACTGGAACTTGTTGATGATGAATGGGCATGTCATGTGTGATTGGATGTCTCATTTTGACCTCGGAAACTCTCTTCTCCCCGTCTGTACACAGACGAAGCGAGCCCCGCAAACGGCAAAGGGTTGAACGGTCGTCACGCTGATTTGCATTCTTGAATACAGAGTAAATGAGGCCTGATAAGGACTGAGGACCGCGACTTGTGGTGATCGTCGCTCACATACTTGTAGGCACGTATATCGCTGTAGTACATAGAACCTAGACAGGTCCTGTGATGGGGCACGGAGTGGGATGGGTTGCATTGAGCAGCAACTTCACGTCACTCGCCCACGGATTGGCGTGAATCCCGCAGTACTGACTGTAACCACTTTGAGTATCTTCGTATAAGAGGTTTGCAGCGGCTGTACATGGCTGTACATGTATATGTACTGTAGTTGTATATGCAGTTGTGTGTACTTGTATGTACGTGTCTACATATTCCGTATGGAGCACATCTTTTTTTGGGTGCTTGATTGATTGCTTGATTGACAACTCCTCGTGCCTCGCTCTTTGTCTTGCATTGGTTGTCTCGGGGCGGCGGACAGATGATCATGGGCCCAGCATATACGGATCATGTAGTGGCAGTCGAGAAAAAGATCTGATCTCAATGCCACATGTGCACACTGTACATGCAGTAAACTCCGTATTCCGTATAATAGAGAGCATGGGGCGGAACAATTGTCCGTAGGCGAGTAGCGCTGGAGTAATTGTAGGCGAACAGCAGGGGACTTGAACAGAGTTGAGAGGCGGCAAGATTGCAGGGATTAGCCTCCACGCTTTGCCCCGGGGAGCCTAGACGGTCGACGCCTGGTAGAGTGGTTTCCACCCAAGCGCGGCTTTGCTGCGTGAGGTTTGCGTAATTTCGCGCTGTGCTCTGTCAGCCCAAACTCTAGCAAAAGTACAGTGCGTGGGCATGGTGCCGGGAGTACCTAGACCCTGCAAAGCCCCGGCCACAGAACGGCCCCAGTACGGAGTAACTACAATTAGTGTGTGTGTACTCTGTACTCCGTACATGTGTGTGTGCGTGCGTCTTGTGCCAAGCGTGGCTAGCCTGTCAGTGCACAGATATTACTTCCGTAGCGCCAATGAGTACGGAGTACGGAGTCCAAAGTGGTGTTCTGTCCAAAGTCGCAGGATAGCGGCGCAGTCGTATGGCGACGTTGCAAGGTCCCTTCCCACGACTTTGGGCTGCAAATGGGGGTTCGTTCCGTCTACCACGACGCCTGCAGGTTGTGCAGCTGGTGCGAATGGTACCGTATCAGGAGGGGGGAAAAGACTGGAATGAGCTGCGCTGCAACACACCATTAGCTACCTTTCTGACAAGCGTACTACCACTTGTAGTAGTAGGCGCAAGGTAGGGTAGGGGGGATGGTTGGATGAGGATCCCGACGAACGCCATCTATTCTTGTCCAGGTGACTCCGCACTTACTTTTATTTCTGTATTTTCAACGAAAAGCAGGAGAACAAGAAAGAACTGGCAAGCCGAGCAAGGAATCAAACGAGGCATTTCGTGATTTTCCCAAGAGTACGGAGTACCTACTCTGTACTCCGCATCCGTTAAAACTTTTTTTTTCGACTGGTGACCGGGATACCCCTCCTCTCAGCGGGATGACGGGAACGTTGTTGAGCGCATCTGGTCACCCTCACTGATCAACGTTCGCACGGTCCCAGAAACCAGTGAACTGGAGCAGGAGAGCAGCAGCTCGATGTTACAGTGGGAATTTTGTGTGTAGTCGAAACTGGGCGGGCGGGTTTTGTACACTTTGCATAGCAGCTGGGTCGCGAGGGGGTGTTGTGGCGGGAGGTGCCAGCCAATCATATGGCCCCCACGCTCCATCGAAGTTTCCCAACTCCCTGGTCTTTCCAACTCGCTCAAGAGTCACTCAAAGCCACCTAAAGTTACTTGTGCAAGTACGTACTTGTATTACAGAGCAGGTACTCCGTAGGTACGTACCATCCCACAACTCAAGAGGCAGGAGCAGCATATTTTTCATTTCTCATCTCTCTTTCCTCACCTCTCACTCTTTACTCCTTCTCCCTCTTCTCCGGCGACACCAGTAAAGGGTTGTCGCACCTTTTTCCCTTTGTCTTCAATCACTTCTACGTAGCTTCCCAATGGGAACTGGAGATGATCGTCTTTGGGGACTAAAACCTAAGCCTTTTGGCATCAGTTTAGTCTCTTTTTTACCTGCCCCCATGCCCCGGTTCTTCTAGCGGCAGGCTTCCACTTCGCTAGGTTAGTTCCTTCCTGGTGGATCTCTGACTAGGGTCTTCCCAAATCCTGGACGGATGTATGGAGTACGTACTTCTTTTTCGTCTGCCTTGAACCTTTGGATTTCGGTTCCTCCCCCCCCGTCTTGAGTGGTGTCGGCTGCGTCTGTGTGCCTCTTGAGTGGCTCTTGAGTGGCTCTACTTTGTCCGTCCCATTTCCTCACGGTCGCGAACAACTTCGTTTCATTTACCTTTTCTTCTCCGTTAACCAACTTTGCTCAGATGTCCTTTGAACATCGTGTAGCCTTCGTCGATCAATCAATGTGAGCTGACGCATCCACAGAGCAGTCACCACATTTCTAAAACATTTCTTTCCTCGGTGTCGATTTTCCCCTCCTTCGCTACGCTTTCGTCTTATAGCCATCTCGTCGTACACCTTTTGCCGTCTACATCTTCAAGCGCTCAATACACCCTCGTTCTATATGCACGAATAAGAAAACCTACGGCTAAAATCCCCAAAGGTGAGTGAAATATCTGTGCAACATCAAACGGATGTGTTGGGCTTCAGCGATCAGCGATCAGCGCATGAATGCAGGGAGAGAGAAGGTGCAGGAGAGATCTCGTCTGTGGACGAAGCCACGTTTTCAGAGTGGACTAGATCTATCGGTAGTGTCCCTGCGACTTGCCGTTGAGGGGCTTGGGGTTTGAATTTGGGTTTGGGTTGAAGTGGGAGTGGGAGTGCGAGCGGGAAGCTGTGGAATTTTGGGTTTCGCTGCCACGCGCATCCGACGACAAGCCCCCTTGCGTCAAAGCCGTTCGCTAACTCTTTGCCTACCGATTTAGCTCTGCCACAGTCCGGAGTAGCTTAACTCAAGTTCAGCTCTTACCCGCAGTGTGGGCGCGCTCTCATCGCCTGTCCCCTGTTATAGATCCAACAGCCATCTTCTCTCATTCGACTTTGGAGAGAGACTGCACTTTCACGTCAAGCTCTTGCTAGACTCAAATCGACAAGATGGCAGCCACTCAGCCTCTAGTAAAAGAATGCAGCGTCGACGAGTCTGGTTCTGAAGTCCGGATTTTGCAGCGTGTCACCAGGGAGAACCGGATGCTATGGTACCAGTTGCGGGTTATCCAAGAACCTCAGCATGCTCGTGCCTGCGGTGCCGGTACCAAGGCCAACAGTGACCGTCGTCCGGTGGATCCTCCCCCAGTTGTCGAGTTGAGAATTAGAGAAGGCCGTTCTTTTAGCGATGGAAAGGAGATCACCTTCGATTACAATGCCAGCTTCTTTCTATACGCCAGCCTCGAACAGTCGCGCAAGATTGCCCAGGGACGTGTCGCGGCGCAACCCAACCCTCCCATTCTCACTGGTGTTCCTGCTTCCGGTATGGCATATCTCGATCGCCCCATCGCCGCTGGCTACTTCATCTTTCCTGACCTATCCGTCCGTCACGAGGGTCAGTATAAGCTGGCTTTCAGCTTGTTTGAGACTACCAAGGAAGAAAAGGACTTTGACTTGATGCCTCCTGAGGGCGAGCTACCTGCCGGTGTCGATTGGCGCATGGAGATCAAGACCAAGTCTTTTGATGTCTATAGCGCCAAGAAATTTCCTGGCTTGCTGTGTAGCACCCCGCTGAGCCAGGCGGTTGCCGACCAAGGATGTCGTGTACGCATTCGCCGCGAGGTTCGCATGAGGAAGCGCGAGAGCAAGTCTGGGGGTCATCGTCGTGACGATGAACGTCGTCGACGGACGGTAACACCGGCCAGTGAAGATCCTCATGCTATCCGTGCCCGGTCGGCCAGCAATGCCAGCGAACATCGTGCCCCTTACGTTGTCCCAGACCGACGCCCCTCAGACGCCTACCCGCCACCTCCCCCTCCACCTCCTGTGGTTGCAGCTGACCCAGCATCTCGCGGGCATCTCTCTTTTGGCGACCACCAGTATGCTGCGCCTCGACAATACGCTCAGTATCCGCTGGCGCCTGTATCACCTAGTGGTCCATATGTACCAGGTGCTCAGTATGGCAGACCGGAAGCGCCGCCCTATGCCAAAGCGGAAGGGCCATACAGCTACGGCTCGGACCGTAGCGTGCCGCCTTCGCCAGCGATCACCAAGCCAGACTATGACCGCCGGCCTTCGATCATCATGCCCTCTTCTCCTTCAGCCTACTCCACAATCGAGCATTCGGCTCGAAGAGATTCGTACCATTCGTATCCCCCTACACCAAGTGCACCTCAGCAGCCGCAACAACCTTGTCAGCAATACCAGCCACCATCCAATGAGAGCAAGCTTCCCCCGATAGCATGCAAACCGCTGCCAATTTCCGATTTCTTATCGCCTATGCCGATCGAGCCAGCAAGTGCAGAAGATTTACAGGCGAAAGCTTTACCCCAGACTGGTGGTAAGCGTAAGCACACCGACGTCTTCTCACAAAACTCTAGGCCGTTACGCAATGGAGAGCGTCAGGCTGACGCTGGCCGTGGCAGACGGGGTGCCACCGACATTGAAGAGAGCTTCGACCTGATGGACGGCTTTTATCGCGACGCTAATGGGTATTACCATTCGTATTTGCCCCTTGATATCAATCAGGTCTACGGGTACCCTGCGTTGTGAGCCCTGGCAACTGTATATGCACCTCGGGGTGCTGAGATTGGAACTATTCACAGTCTTACATTTTTGGGGACAAGGTGTTCTGGCGCATTTGAGCTTTCCAAAAAAAATTTAGTCTTCGGTTCGACATTTGAGGACTTTCGCTTCGGAATATTGGGCTAGGGCACACATACACGAACTTTTGATTGTATATATCTACTATCTACGCGCCTTGCAGCAACTCGAGCGTTGATTCACCGACCTACACACTCTCATTGATCTGGCGATATCGATCCATTGAGTATTATCAGCCGCTGTACACGAAACAGCAAATGCATCTCAGCTGTTACAATTCTAGTTTCGGATTCATCGGCACACATCAGCTCGTTCACTCGACTGACTCCCTTTATCTCATCACATACACGTCTTGTCAGCCCTTTATTTTGCATGGTTTAAATTATTTTGGCGATGCACCGCCTTTGAAGGCAGGGCTTTCAGATTGATGGGTCCCAGCATTGCCCTTCCGAATAACGATGTTCACGGATACTACACGCTGACGACTATGCTTGCGCTGCTGGTCTGGCTTCTTTATTCTTCTTTGTTTCTTCAAACTTTCTAGTTACATTTCTTGCGGTTATTTACATTTGGGCGGTTGAGTTTACATTGGAACGGAATCTATTCTAGTGACCTTGAATCTTTTCATGGAAGGGTCGGATATTTTTTTTTCTTTCTTCGAGGGCATAATTGATAAGCATCTACTCCTTTTATATACTACATACGTTTTGTCTATAAGTCTTGGCCACAGAGAATGCTGCTGCTCATGCATATGATATGGGGCGGTTACAAGTTTGTTTCCTCCCCCTCTGCGACGAAGAAGAGTCTTCAGTCTTCAGTTTCACCCACACCTCAGCCTCATGGATCGTGCCGGTATTGTACTAAAAAGACTAAAAAATTGAACTTTTGTCCGACTACTTATATATATGGATCACGATGCGACTTGACAAGGGACTTGTCTTTGATCTCCCGAGAAACGACCTTTGCGGTGAGCAGGGGGTGACAGGCATGGTAGCGCCGGTCACGTCGTTACCCCGCCAACAGCGCGCATGCGCACCTCCGTCACCACCAATAGTCAACAAAGGTACTTCGTAGAGACTTCTTTTTTCCGCACACTTTTCGTTGCCATTCCACATGCATGTTCCTGTCGCAAGGGTAACGAGTTCGCTCACCGTATGATCAGCGCCCGCTGCGTAATATTTGTCCCCTCCCCTCGTGGCAGTGCCGGGGGCTATAGCGGTTTTTGTGTGATTTCTGCTTTCTGCACATAAGAGTTCGTCCGCCACCCTTGAGAAAAACGTGGTTTCCCTTTCTCCTCTTCTTTTCACCTTTTTAACTTTTTTGGTCAAAACCTATAGGGACAAGTCAAGTAACAAAAAGTTCAACAAAAAGCTCCCTCCCCCCTCCCTCCTCCTCCTGCTCCTCCTCCTTCCCTCGGCTTTTTTGCCCTGCTGCGAACAACCTCTCTCAAAGACAAGAAAAAAAAAAGAAGAAAAGAAATCATGGCGCAGCACAAGATGCATAGGCCGCCGTCAACGAGCAGGTTCCAGGAAGGTTCTATGCGAGATCGCACCAGCGCCGCGCCGCCGGTGGCATTTTTAGATCCTTCTTCTTCGAACCTACATCGCGCATCGACAGATGTTCCATTTCGAAAGAGCAGCAGCGGCAACAGCAGCCGACCCCCGACGTCATACTCCTACTTTCAACGTCCCCAGACGGCCGACCAGTTCAAGCGACATGCGAAGCAACAACAGCAGTCTGGCGGTGGCGGCGGCGGCGGCGGCGGCGGCGGGTTAGTGAGCAAGAGGGTTTCCAAGCGGGGGAGCAAGCAATTCCTCGGTCAGGTCTGGGACAAGCTGAGGGGGAAAAAGGACAACAGGGCTGACGTGGAGATGAGCGATGCTGCCGTCATGCCTCCTCCTCCGTCGCCTCAGCCAGAGAGGAGTCCGAGCGGCAACGCATGGATGAAGAGGGAGGATGTCGAGGCCAGCTACGCCGAGCTCATGGCAAGCGGCTTCTTTACGGCTCGCGCCATTCAGAGCAAACGCCACCCGGCGACGCACAAGACGCAACAACAGCAGCAGAGCCAGGCGCAACAAGACATGCCATCGCTAACTGACGGCCTGCCGCAGTGGCCCCTCTCCACGCCACCAATGCCCTCGCCGCCCCCCAAGTCGCTCACCATCGCCATCCAGTCCCCCACGAGCCCAGGGTCCCGCGGCACCAAGCGCAACATTTCCCCGCCTTCCCCAGGGTCGGAGAGCACCGTGCCGCCCAACAAGATCCGCAAGGTCACGGCGGCCATCAGCCTCCCCCGCCTACGCAGCGCGACGCGTAGCAGCAGGAGGAGCCTATCCGCGCAGACGACGTCGTCGTCGCCGTCCAAGGCGGGGTCCAAGAAGTTCAGCAAGCGCATCGTCAGCACGGCAACCATTTCCTCGCCCATCAGCGTCGTCGTGAATGGTCCTCCCATCGTTCCCGAGCGCGGGAGCAGCAGCAGAGCTCTCCGATCGAGCAAGAACGGGAGTTTGAACGGCAGAGGAGGAGGCATCGTGGTCAGGCCGGATGAGACGAAAGGTATCCCCGTCGTCCCAACCGTGCCGAAGTGGTCGTACGGCGAGGACAGGGAGAATGCCACCCCCTGGCGAGGTTTGAGGATAAGAGCCTCACAGCATCTTGACTAGGGGGGGCTACCATCTCCATCTCTCCCTGTACTAAACCTCGTCACACCGTTTCCCAAGTTTATTGGGGAAGTGAAATATCGCCAAACTTTTTTTACGCCCGATCCAGGGGACGCCCTGGATCTTTACTCTGTTTTTTAACAAGGTGGTGCTGCCAACATACATACAATACGCACACCAAAAAAAGGCCCCAAGATTGGATATCACAGTACAAACGAAAAGCACTTCTAACGACCTTTATGACCTCGACTTTTTATCTACCATTCACGACTTGAAACGACCGGGCAACGATGAAACGGGCACATGATGATGATCATTCTGCGCACAGTTTTGTTATCTTTTTTTATACTTGCTTCGGCGTTTTTGGTTTCCTTGTTTCCTTAAACAACCCTCATCCGGTTGTTTTTTCGTCTTGTCTTTTTATATGAGACGCAAAAAGATTTGACAACAGCTCTTGTTTATTTGGGACACCCAGAACCAACCAAACTATAACGACAACAAAGAACAACAGCTACACCCCCCCATTTTAACGATAACGGCCGATATATTTCGAAACTCTACAGAAAATCACAAAAACCACAACAAAAAAAAACACCCTCCCACCGAAAAAAAAACCAAAAAAAAAAACGAACCCGACAACAAATCTTCTTCCCATTTCCATCCTAACCTTAATATTTCACCCGACTATAAAGGAGGAAAGAAAGACATATGGATTGGACTTTTGGATGAAATGAATGAACATATATTATCCCTCTTTTTTTGCTCTTCTACACGGCTTCCATGTAGAGAAGCAAAAGCAAAAAAGAGGTTAAATAAAAACCAAAACATTGATGGATGTGACTTGATGAACCTTGGGCCCGAAACCTTTTTTACATTTTTGCCGCTATGGCAAGAAAGAAAAAAGGGCGAGAATGAAAGGGGGATTCTTGGAATGGACAACTTTTATGTAACTTGGCTTATGATCAATTATGTGCTTACGATAGATGAAATGACAACTTTATATACATGGCAACTTTTGAGCCCGGATAAATGATGTGATGAGTTGGTTTGCTTCAACATATTAATGAGGTGATTGAGTTTTCAAACGACGTTGTTCAGCAAGTTGGATCAACGCCAGTTGACTGCTAGGGAAGATGGGCGCAACCTCAGGTATTGTTTGACATCGGGCCGGATTTAGGCGACTCGTACAGTTTTGCAGTGCGACTACATCTCTGTGCAACCCGTGCGTATGTTCAAGTCACGATTGAAAAGTGGTTGCAGTACGAAAAGCTATGACAATATGTATATGTATAATTCAGTACATAAACTGAAGTGAATGGAGGAGCTCAACGCTCTGGTCTATATCCGGCTAACCAACCGCTTAGAAAGGCCAACATGGAGGGTTGATTCCCTCTGTGGGCAGTAAAGTAAGTGTAAAGAGGCAGAAGGAAAACTCCCAACGCAGATTATTCCGTCCAGCCTGTCCTGACCCTGAACCCCACCGACCAAAACCGTTATGCTAAAAAGGAAAAAAAAAAAAAAGAAATCAACATGAATCGAGTAGCAAATTAATCCTCTCCCGCTGTTCCCCCCTCTCCATCCCTCGTCTCATACCTCGGCACCTCGGGTCCCCTTTGCAAGGTTTCTCATTTTTAAACAAAAAAGAAGAGTGCAATCCTAGGTCTTCCATGAACCCGATACATCGCCGTTGTTGTTGACAAGGATGAGTTACAAATATGATAATATGCTCGTCTCGGGGATGTGGAGAGCACCTTCATCTCGTCCTCGCAAATTTCTGATGCGCAGTCGAGAAGCATAGGCCCATTATACTATTGAACGGGTCGAATAGCTGCCTCTACGTTGTGCTGAGTACTCGGTAAGAAATGTTGTACAAATTGTTCCAAGAGCTCGTCCTTTGTTGGGACCTTGGGAATCGACGAAAAAGATGGCATCGTCGTCGGTATATAGTTCCATGACATGGCGAATAGTACCACGATGAGCAGAGGGATCTGATAAAAGGTCAGGACGGTACGAGTGACGCAACACAAAAATTGACTTACCCAGATGAAGAAGAGCTTGCGGTCATTGCCAAGCTTCTTCAACTTCTCCTCGCGAGCTCGAAGGAACTGCTCCTGCTGCTCCTTCGTAATGGCGTGCTTGCGTCCAATCTTAAGAACGCTTGGAACATCGACCTTGGCTTCCACCAACGTTGACGCTGATGATTCACCTCCGCCCGAAGCCACCTCCGTGTCGTAAAGTCGTGTGCACTTCATGTCTGCCTCGGCTTCCACGGCAGCCTGAGCAGCAGAAGCTTGTTTCGTGTCTCGCTTCGTGCCCTCGTCCTCACCCCTTGGATATAGCTCCTCATAGGCTGGCGGTGGGGTTGAGTTGCTGTTGCTGTTGTTCATATACGACGAAAAGTCCCACCAACGGTGATCAGCCTTGCCTTCTTGGCCATCTTCAGACCCAGGACGGCTGCCAATCATACCAGGCATGAAAGAAGTCATTCGCCTCATGAAAGGGGCTTGTTGCAGGTATGCCTGGTAGTCTGGAAGCCCCATGCCGGGGAACTGCGGCATCTGCGGCATCTGCGGCAGATGTGGAAAGTTTTGCAGATGCAGATGCATTGATTGCTGCAGTTGCTGGACCTGTTGCTGGAACTGCCCCTTGAGGGCCACCGTGAGAGCATTTGGCGGCGCAGCATCCATCTCAGGTCGACGCCCAGTTGCCCGATCAGCTTCGGTCCTCAAAGTACTCGAGCGTCTCATGATCATGTAGTTGTTTTCGTCAGGGTCCTCATCGCTAAAGTCTCCTGAAGTATACTCGGGGCTCTCTTCGCCATCGTCAACCGCATGCGATGATGTCAGTTGCAAGCTACTAAAATCAGCAAGGGATCGCAGCGAGGTACTGCTGCTAGCTCGGCTGTGTTGCGATGAAGTGCTCTGAGATCGAGGGTATCCGGGACGAATAATCGCACGCCGCATCTCGGTAGTTTTGGCGAGGTCGAGGGCCGTCTCGCCTGACAAGCTGCGCATTCTGCAATTGGCGCCGTCCAGGCGCAGGCGCCTCACAATATCATTCTGATCGTACAGTACAGCGAGATGTAGTGGCGTAAAGTGACCCTTGTCTTGAGCATTGGGATCTGCGCCCCTAGACAGAAGGGCTGATACTAGGCGCCGATAGCCTGCAGCACTGGCTAGGTGAAGCATGGTATGTCCTGTTTGGTTCTCTAGATCCAGCTGCGCTCGGTGTGGGCTGTCCTCTACGTCGATGGCGTGTAAGCAGCTCAGAAGCTGCTGCTCCAGCTCATCGTGCGAGGCACGTCTGTTGTATGGTGGCATCCCAGAAGCAGGGTCTTGTGGGATTGACCATGGGCTCTGCGTGCTTTCGTTAATGACCCGGCGGGCAACGTCACTAAGATCATGATGAGCACCGTTCATCTTCATGCCGAGAATGGTCAACGCCATCCTCATGAGCGAGTCTTGGACATCGTCGTTATATGTGAATGTGACTGGCTGGTTCGGTTGAATGCCAAGTGGATCTGTGGGAGCAAACGAAACTGGAACGACGCCAGGCTGGGGAGCTGGAGGCACCACGCAAATCATGCTCTCTGCCGACCAGAAATGCGTACTGATGGCTCTGGTTTGACCAAAGTAGATGCTCATGGCGGGGTGAAAGTTGGAGCCGAGCACAGTAACCTCGATACCTCCGACTTTGGGGCCAGTAGTTGGAATGATTCTCCTGATTAGAGGATTACGAGTAGATTGACCATCAAGACGGGGCGCCATATGATGAGAACCCATCATCTGCTGCTGCTGCTGTTGTTGCTGGTGGTGGAATTGGGCCTGCATGACCTGCAAGCCGTTGCCCATGTTAGGACTAGGAACACGGCTGGGATGACTTGAGGTTGGTGCAGAGTATGGGTTCAATGGCATGAGATTGTCCATGCTGGGAGACCTGTTTGCCGCATGAAGCGAATGAAGGTCATTTCCGTTGGGTGTCGTTGGGCTCTGGAAAGGAGGTTGCCCAGCAGGCTGGGGCTGAATCATGGGCTGTTGCTCGTGGAATTGGTACGGCAGCGGATTCGGAAAAGGTGATGTAGTAGCAGATACTTGCGAACCAGGGCCACTATTGAGGTGCTGAGTTGATTCAAGAGGTGTCATGGCCAAACCTGTAGGCACCCTGGATCCGTTGCTCGATTTCCTCTTTTTGGTCGCAGGCCCTCCTTGAATGGGTGATGCCGGCCGAGAAACTGTTCGTGACTGGTAGCCACTCGTCGCTGTAGATGGTCCTGCCAGTGTTGACTGAGCCGTTGCCGTCGTCGTCGTCGTCGTCGTCGTCGTCGCCGCCGCCGTCATGAGGCCATTGCCGTTATTAGAGGTAGGCACCATCGGTTGACTCTGCACTGATGCTGCCTGCTGATGATGGGTTTTATGATCGTCAGTAATCATGATTGGGTCAGACATTGCCTGCGCAATGAATTTGTCTTGCCAATCCCTGATAGTGAAGATGACGTTGAAACCCATCTTCTCGCTGTGATGTCGACAGTAGCAGGCGATTCGGAGAGGAGCTTTAATCATCATGGCACCATTAGGTACGGACATGACGCCAGTCGGCGTTTCAAAGTCTTTTACCTCGTGTGCGTTGAAGACTATTACACGCCTTTGCTCATCTTCAGCCCAGGCCTTCTCCTCTTCTGGCTTCTTTGACTTTTTCCTGCTTGCTCGCTTCCTCTCCCGCACGATACAACCAGCACAGATGCGTACATCAGCGCCATTCTGGGGCGAATACTCTCCCTCGTCGTTCTCGGGTGCGAGGTACCGTTGGGGGTTGATCAAGGCCCTCTGTAACGCCTTTTCTTTGAGCTCGGGCGACTCCATCGCACTTGTACAGACAAGAGTAACCGAAAGCTCCAACATCTCCGGAGAACGTCGCGGCGGAGGCTTGGCAAGTAACTTGGGCTTCGAGATGGTGTGTGAGGGGAGATGAAGCTTGGTTATGCCCGGGGGCATAGGGTGGAGTAGAAGCTGTAGTGGAATCTGCGTCTCAACACGCGACTTTGGGGGGGTGGAGAGGACCGAGAGTTCGTACTGTGACTGCGGAAGTGGTGGCAGGAAAGGCTGCCCCTGGAAAGTCATCTCCTGAGCCATGGTCATACCTGCCGGTATGGATCCGTTGAAGGTGTTATTGATAATGAATCCATTCTGCATAGGATATACCGGTCTAATTGTGTTCATCTGTTGCATCTTCCAATAGTTGGACGACGGCCCTGGCTGCTGCTTAGGTGAGATGGCCGACGGCGACGACTCTGAATCTGTCATCACATTTGACGTGGGAGACAGCTCACGCGACACGGTGTCCACAGTATTGATTGACATTGCCGATGTTTGCTACGGATGTCGTTAGTAAGCTCGAGAAAGGACATGGAGGAATTTTCGAGGCTTACAGAGTTGTGGCGTTGATGGCTCTCAGGCTCCGCTTCAGAAACGGCTACTTTACTTTCTGGCGAGTTACTACCTCCCTTCAACGAAGGAACTACAACATCCATCGGCTTTGGCTGGCTCATTTCGTCAGATTCCTCGGCGAAGAATTCTCGAGGGGACGGCCAGTGAAAAGAGACGTCGCTGTTAGAGTGAGCCTCATCTCGGCCGAAGAGGAAGATGCTGTCTTCGGTGAGGAACGAGGCGCTGCCCCCCCAGTCCATGGCTGAGTCGTTGTTGTCCTCCATGTTCTGATCCATATGCGAGCTAGGCGACTCCTTCTTGGACGAGCTCGCTGAATCTGACGAGTCTTCGCGGAAGGAACCTGTGGGCGAAGACGGGCAGTCGCTTGGCTCGATCTTGGCCGTGATGAGTCGTCGGCCACCGGCAGGCTTAGTGGATGGCTGAAGCGACTGGAGAGTGTCGGGGCTGTTGGAGAAGAAGAGGTTCGTGCTATCGAGGGCGTCGTCCGGGATATCGTTGAACTCGCCGCCGTGCATCATCGGGTCGTCTCCATCCGCGATGAAAGGGCTAGACGCGCCTGCACCTCCAACGGGACGCATGGCCTGGGAAGTGGCCGCTTCGTGCGTGCCTACCCAACTTCACCCTCGACTTGTTTTTTCCTCGATCGTCTTGGATTTACCGTTATGTATCGATATAACGGTGCAGGAAGGGGGGGGCAGGAGTGTTGTCGCGGCACCAGCTCGTGTGTTGGTTCTCTAGGCAAAAGGCTTTGCGGTGTGTGTGTGAGGTGTACGACAGGTAGTTGAAGAATGTCGGCGAGTTCTCGGTAGGTGATAGGAGTTGTTGGTCACGAAGGCTTAGCATATGTCGCACTGTAGTTTTCCCTCTGGTGCTTCCTCGATAGTAGTCTCTTTTGGTGATGGGATGCGTATGCGACTTTGGAATATTTGAGGCGAACCAGGACGCAGTGGGGAAATGGGTTGTGACTACGAAAATATGGAGTCGCAAGCCCGCTACAGTGGTCGAAGATCCCCAAGGGTCGTCGTCGTCGTCGCCGCCGTCGTCGTCAGAGAGGGGGCCTTTGCTTCGCCGAACCACCGAACCGCGAACCTGTCAAGTGTTATGTGCTAAAAATGTATATTTATGTTGTTTTTGTAACAAGAACAGGCCACGAAGTTGTTTCCTTAGCCTCATTTGGGTGGAGAGTGAAGAGAGCAGCAGCTTGACAATGGCAGCGTTTGTGACTCGCAGTATTGCATGGCACCAAAGCTCGCTCTTCTTGGCCACTTATCCGGTTCTGGTTCTGTTGAGTGCTTGAAACCCCAAGGGGTGACCAATCACTGCATCCGAAAAAAAAACTGGTGAGATGGGAAAACGCGTGGTTTGCAGGGAGGGGCTTGCTTGTTCCTCAGGCTTGGACGGCAGCAGGGGCGGAGGGCGGAGGAACCTCTGGTTTTGGTCTTCTCTCTCTTCTCTCTAGGGTCGGCTAGGTGTTTCTATTTAGCCTCTAGGCCTCTATCCGCCCAAAGGCAAGTCTGGCAACTCCACTCCCCTTGTTCAAGCTTGCCGCAATTCCTTCTCGCTGATGAGTGAGAGGAATTGGTGTGGAACCTCGGGGCCCCGGTGCTCTTCCCGGAGGGACTTGTAACCTAATGTAGGTTCTAGAAACCACACACTGTCTTTTCACCTACACTAGACCAGCATACAGACAGTGCGAATGCAACTCACCATATCGTGGTCGGGGCTCACGTGGAATAGAGCGATGGAAGAGATTCACAGGGTCGTTTCTTCTAGTTTCTTAACAAGTGCTCGCTCGACACTGAATCCATTGTTGCTCTATCGGAGTACAGTTACAGTTCCAGTTCCTGGATATCGGACACTAAAGCCAGTAATTGGAATGACGTGCCTTTTCAAGGGTCCAAGTGGGACAACTATCTTTACTTTGAAGCTTTTTTGCGCCTCCTCCTGGAGAATTGTCATCTTGTTACTACTGCAAGAAGCAATCGACGACAAAAGAAAGACATTAGAGATAAAAAATAAAAATAAATAAATATCGAAACCCAGACCACCGGAAAGGGTGTGAACCTCTCAGTAGCTCTTGTGCTTAGTAAAAATATATACAGAGTATCATTGGCTCGTTGGCTTGCTTGAATATCAATTGGCTTTTTCGTCTCATCATAAGCTACCAAGAACAAGCAAAAGAAACGTGCAACCAAGAACCGAGCTGCCGAAAACTCTCATCATCTAGGCCCTTGTCGTTTCCAAACTTGTCATCAACCTCCTTATCATCGCAAAACGAACGTCCTATCCCACGTTTGTCGCCATGTAACATCCATCCGCGCAAACTCCAATCTCCCAACATTTTTTCTTCTTTTTCCATTTCTTTACTAATCTAGGCATACATACATATACAACGTAAGACCCTTTGGCTTCGGATGAGAGAGCCTGACGACACATTTCCAGTTACGTACCTAGTAGTTAGCGATGCCCCAGACAAGAAGGAACGGAGTCGGAGAGTTTCAACACTCTCCTCCCCCCCTTTCCCCCCTTCTCCCCCCCGTCCCACCGGCCCGCTGCTCTCTAGACTCTCTCTGGGGCTTCCGTGAAGATTTTGAGTTATGATTATGAGAAAGACGAGAGCTTGACGGGAAGCGAAGAAAAGCCTCCTTTTCCCTCCACAAAAAGAGGGATTTAAAATTTCCGGTGTGCCAAGATAAACGACCTTGCATGTTTTCTACAGGGACACACTCCATTACTGGTTGTTGATTATGCACGTAGGTAACACCAAAGTCACCACCACCACCACTAAATGGATAAGTTGCAACATTACCTATCACGGGAGCTGCTGTTGGTGAGCTCGGGCAGCTCTGGACCTGCTCCATTTCCACTTGCACCCACCATAATACGGGTCCCATAATGACAGAGTTTTGTGAAATGGAGCCGGAAGAGAGAGAGTTGCAAGTCAATATGAAGGCCTTTGTGCGGCTTGATAGAGTTTTTGTTCTTTACGAAACTGCCGCCGGCTACGGGCTAGGCCCAGGGGACGATGGAGCTTAAACCCATTGGTAAAGCATGTTGAATGCTTTTGACGACCGATTTAGTTCAAAGGCACAAACGGGAAGAAAAGAAAAGAAAAAAGGAGAAAAAACTTAGCAGAGGAACGGCGTTATCGAACTCAAAAACTTCTACATGAAAGAACTCTAAAATATAGCCATGTATTTTCCTCTTGATTGGGTCTTTTCTCTCTAAAGTGACATCAGCTACTCCCATTTACATATGATATTCGTGATATCTACTGACAAGTAACTTCGCGGAGTGTATAAAAGCAACGTGGGGTAAAAAATAAGCCTAGGTACTCGTTATATCCTGGAGCACCATGACGAAAAAGATGGACACCTCTCCAATCCAAATCACTCTTCATGAATAGCTTCGAAACATGGCTTGCCTTATAGCTTGGTATCCGGCCGTGCCAGTAAAAGCAGCTTCTTCAGCCACCTGCGTACACACCGAACATGTTATAGACGCCATCACCCACTTTATTTGATATCACCGAGAACTTAAAATTCAAAACCGAGGTAAGCCAACGGAACAATAGTCATCTTGCTTAGCCGAGCCGAGGCAGCTTCAGAGGCGCTCCAATTCAATTCATTGCCGGCTTTTTGGCTCCCTCAACGGCCAAGTGATCAGCTGCAATGTTACCTCTGTCCGACGCATGCCCCTTGACCCAGGTGTAAAAGGTCATACCACCAGCCTTGGTCCTCTCCTCCATCTTGTCCAGCACTTGGCGAATGATATCCTGGTTCTTTACCATCTCCCCGTTTGCCGTCCTCCACCCCTTCATCTTCCATCCAATGGCCCATTGTGTCACGCAGTTGATGGAGTACTGACTATCGCTGAAAATCTGAACCGGAGTATCCAGAGGCACGGTCTGAAGCGCCCGCAATATAGCCATGAGCTCAGCTCGCTGGTTCGTCTGAGGGTCGCCGGCGAGGCGCTCGGAGATGTTGCGCGGATCGTTTGTTCCGAAGAAGACGCCCACCCCGGCTCTGGCCCCGTGCCGTCCATTCGCCAGGCTGCTGCCGTCAGTGTAGATATTTACAGTGTTGCTGTCCTGTAGTTCGGGTCGCTGCCCCTTCTTCGCTGGCTTGGATGCCTCGGCAGGCTTCGGAGCGATGGCTATTGGTGCAAGGGAGGCATCGGCTGCGTTAGAGCTAGCCAGCCTCGCCTTGGCTTCATCGCCAAGCGCGTCAATGGCCGCCCTGTTGCCGAATTGAACAATGTACTCGACGGCCTCGGCTCGCGTCGAAAACTTTTTATACTTGGGCCCCTTGGCTCCTTTGATAGCATCTGACGCCTCAGACCAATTGTGAAATATGCCCGTCCGTGTTCCGACGGCCACGGCGTAAAACTTCTCGGGCTCGTTCCTATCCTTGTCCGATTTGACGTCCTTGCCAGCCGCAAAGGCCTCAGCGTCTGCTTTAGAGGTGAAAGACTTGACTGATCAAGATTAACGTGTTAGTACAAGCAGGGTAGGTTGTAAAATCGAGGCGTAGGATCTCGAAGAAAAAAGGGGGGAAAAGTCACTCACAGACAGCACCCTTGAATCCTGCAGTCTGTTTTTGACAATCCGAATAGTCGAGATACACTCCAGGCACGAAGCCAGCCCTAACGGCATAGAACTTTTGCACGCCGTCCATCCTGCGTTTTTTGCTCTGTCCGCCGGTTGCAATGGATGCAGACCCTGGGGCCGGCCGCTTCTTATCCATCGGCATGATGGAGAAGGACCCTGGTCAGCGTCACAGTCGTGTTGGTAGGCACAGCAGCAGTAGGCGCCTTGTTGGTCGCAGAACGGGTCAGGGTAGCAGTCGTAGCGGTGGTGGAGACTAGGATGAGGCGGAACGAGGTCGTCTGATCGGCGGCGGTTGCAGTTGTCGATACATATTTGCGCGCCAGGTTCGGCGCAGCTTTTTCCACTTGTCTTTTTTGTTGTTGGTTGGTAGCGGTGGAAGTGAGGCTGCCTCACGAAGTCTCGTGCGTGCAGCTGCAAAACCAAAGGCTCGTCGTGGGCTGCCTTGTCGACGGGGCCCAACTTTGCACGGGTTGCGCGATTGTTTGCGACCGTCGCGAAAATGGAAATAAGGGATTCTAAATGCCGCTCATGACGTAGGGAAAAAAAAAGAAGAAAAAAATAAAACAAAGAAGAGAACTTTTTATTCTTCACAACGTAGCCACCGCGGGGACCCTGCTTTGTTCGGAAGCTTGGACGGGCGTTGTTGGTGTTGGTGAGGGACCTGAGGGGAGAAGGGGGGGGGGTCCTACCCATCTCGAAACACTCCCAAGCTCATAGCCGCCGCCCCCCCCCCTCCCTCCCTTTTTCTCTCCATCACCTCCATCTTCGGTTGGGGAGGGGTACCAGCTGACTCGAGCGGCTCGGCATAGTCAGCCATCTATTTTTCTAGATGACTAGACTAGTATTAGATATAAACGTTGTCCTTTTTATTCATTTGGTTGATGAGAAATGGTTTTGGTTCATATTTACTAGCTGTCGACTAGGATCAAAATAGACAAATTGAAAGCACGCGAAAATCGTGCTACAGAAGCTGAACGTTCGAATGTCACACAGAGTGTCAAGCTTTCACATGCATATAAGTAGCAAAGAAGGCAACAGCAAAGTCATGCCAAATATATAATTACAAGCAGCCTCCTCTAATAGCTCTGCTACAGCCGCATGGACTGCACATAAAATACGTGCACATGACATTCTGCCATCTGGTCGGCAGCTTCTCTGCAGTAAAGCAATGCTCTCAATAGCCATCATACTCCATGGTAACAGTCGACTTGTACTAATGGAACAGGTCGTACATTTCATGAGGGTGGATACGCAACTGTATCTGTTTATAATAAGTGTGTGAGAAGAGAGGCGCTCAGACGGACCTCGGAGGTGGTAATCCTAAACATGAATGGTCGGTGAAATCGGAGGGAGATCTGGGACGCCATCGCGTTCCCATTCCCATGCCAGCAAGCTCCAGTTGAGCTCTCGCCTCCAGAACAACCCCAACCCTCGTCCACCTCCATCCGGACGATCATCTGAGCTCAAGCCCCCGGTACGGGCCATGTGCTTCCCGAACACAGCCTTGCCCATTCGAGAGTGTAGCAGGGCCATGGAGCATTCAACGCAAGGCTCATGAGTCACATAAAGCTCCAGCGCATGGCACAGATATCCATCTTTATTTGGATGCTCCTGCTCGAAACATTTCTTTTCAAGGTCAATCAGGGGCTTGTCCTGGAAGGCATCGAACTCGAGGACAGGTCCCTCGAACGGTAGGTCTTGGGCTTGACGTTCGTGGCGAACGAGTTTCTGTGCCACCATGCTGATGGCACGCAGCACAGCGTGTGACGTAGGCATAGTCGGGCCACCAAACCCGAATGGTTCGTTGTGGTAGCGAGCATCTGCTGCAACGGCAACGAGGGTTGAGCCTTCGTCATCTCTCTGAACAATAACGGCGCCAATGGCCTCTCCCATGCCGGCAGCCTTTCCCTGCAAGGCTACCTTGTGGGCGAGAGCCATCCACACCGAGGCATCTTCTTTGATTTCCTCTCCACCTC
Organism: Trichothecium sympodiale; assembly: GCA_003012115.1. Classification (NCBI taxonomy): domain Eukaryota; kingdom Fungi; phylum Ascomycota; class Sordariomycetes; order Hypocreales; genus Trichothecium; species Trichothecium sympodiale. Next base: position 112,716 of record PXOB01000169.1, read on the forward strand.
GAGCCACTATGCTAGGGTGGGGACCGAGGGGGTTGTTCTTGCGGTAGACTGTGGGCCAAAACTGTGACGTCCACACGGCGGCCTGAATCTGTGATGTTGGAGCCAAGAGGGGGATGGGAATTGTTGCTAGGAACACTTCCTCCTCTACGCCGTCAATGGGTGACAGTGTCGCAACAAGCTCCTCCCTAGTAAAGTCTTTGGCTTCGCCAGCGATGATGTAAATCCAGTTCGATTTCGCTGTATGAATCAGGCGTCCGGATGCCGTATCGTTCATGAATTGGGTCTTGAGATGTGCTGGAATATCAGTGGGCTTTGCGCATCTACGCAGGTGAGTAAGGTTATTAGCGTTACTCTCCGGATGCAGGTTACGCAGCGCTCTAATATGGAACGTCAGCTTGTCTTCAGCAAGTACTGAATTCCGAAAGTGCGACATTGTTCCCACTTACGTGATGACATCGTTGGCGGACTTGGTAGGTGCCCTAGTGATGAGGGCCTGCACGATCGTGTGATCCTGCCGCACTTCTTGTGTAGTCTGGAGGGGAATCAAGACACCTCGTCGAAGGTGGTTTGCGATAAGGTCGTTTATCAGAGGGTTTGGTAAAGCGCGGCGCCTTAGACGAGGGTCTTTGGGTGGTGCCTCCTCCTTCTCGACAACTTCCTCCTGGGGAGCTGAGTTTGTCGCGGGGACCTCGACGGCACCGCCGAGACTGAGCTGCGGCTGATTTGGGTCTTGGTTCTCTTTCTGTCCTGACATCTACGGCGGCGTGAGCTGCGCGAACAAAGACAATGACATTGCGAAGCTGAACGTACCTTGATGTCCGGGCAGTATCCCGATGCTTACTTGATGCTGAGCAGGAAAACTGTTCTCCAAGAAGGCAAATTCTGTGCTGAGGTGTAGCTGCAGAGGCGTCTACCAGGAGCAGAATATATTCGGTCCAAGCAAATAGTTTGAGAAAAACAAATAGATGGGAGCCTCACAGATCCTGCCAGGACGGATTCTGAGCGGAAGGTGGCGAAGGCAACGTAGGCGTACGTGACTCTCCGTCTTGAGTTGCCTGACCTACCTCCCGAGATTCTTGCTCGCCGAAAGTCGAAGTAAGAAAAATCTCAAGATTGTTCCTTCCCATGCCGTTTGCTGTGGTTGGACTCTCTCCCCAACATGGGAAGATTTGAAGGCTGGCGAGATCGGAGGGATGCGCGTAAACAGGGAAGCCAAAGTGACCGATGCGTGCTTGGAAGTTGGCCACGGAAGGAGACAGGCCAGTGGCTCTGACTTCGCTAACAATGACCTAATTGATGCGGTTACGCAATGTACCTAAGGTAGGTATCCGTTTCGGCTGCGAACTTGAGGAAAGAGTGAGATGCGGATGAAAACAGGCAGGAAAGGCCAGCCAGCCAGTTCAGGTAGGCGAGTTCTTGTGAATTTCGTCTGCCTCTTGTAGCGTGAGTCAAATTGCGCAATCTTTCGACACAATATCAATTGGCCTCGCTGATTACATGGCAGTCAAAATTGAAAGCCGCGCGAGTTGATCTGCCTTGGAATAGTAGTGTATCGAAGACAAACAAGGACGAGCACCTGAAGCGTTCGTGTAGAATAGTCACCCTATCAGTTGTGTTGTCGAATTTCACAAGGTGACGGAACTTGCAATTTCGTGCAATGATGAGACTCTCGCATAGAAACAATCAATCGCAACGCTGAGGTATCACGTTCAATTCGAATCAAGGTGCTCTTATCAATCTTCCCGCTGAGCCTTCTTTCCAAACTTTTTTTCCCCCAAAAGGGAGGTTTGACTCCAAACAGGATCATTTGTGGCGCCGTTACTGTGGCGGATGCAGCTTGCGCCACACGCCGTAGCGTTCAAGCCCAACATGATTCGGAGAATAAAGAAAGAATGATGTATTGGATAAACAGCAGTTGCGTCTTGATGTTTAAAAGGATGTTGAGTCGTATAAAATCCACCGACACTGTTTAGCCTGGGTCCAACTCTCTTGGGGCACGGAGTAATGCTTTGGAATCTCTCTAGAAGATCTGGTTGTCTTGAAACAAGTCGTCATTTAGTCAAGTAGCTGCCCATGTGTTTGTTGATCAGTATAATTTGGTCAGTATAACTCAGTGTTATGGTAGCTATGCTTCATCTCTTCATCTTCGATACTCGAGGTAGGCAAGATGAAGTGACAAGGCCTCTTTCCCACACAGCCTTGATGTGTCTTCGAGTTGACACAAATCATCTCAAAGGGTGGATAGCAATATGTTCCAGAAGGATGATCGAACATACTAGTACCCCGTATGTTTGTAAGTGGAAAGGTTTTATTGTTTCCACACTCCGCAACTTGTCGGACCCCAGGTGCTGACAAGTCATTCTCGAGTCTCGGCATGACCAGCAAGGGGGCTCTCAACCTTGACCTCAAACGCAGCTAGGCCATTGTGCTTCGATGTTACCGGACCGACAAAGCCATCGCCAGCAGGATTCAACATATTGAGCGTGACATCACCAAGAGGTGAGAGTGGCCAATAGGGCACCATTTTACAAGGCGCCAAAGCCGGCAAGCTGAGACATCCCACGTCGGGCTACATGCGCTAGCTGTGATGTATGCTTCGTGGGCTGGCGCCCCGTCTCGCAGCACACGTACCCAGTCAAAGATGGCCATCTCGGCGAAAACACAAGGTTATCAATCAACGGCATCGTTTGCTGGGGGCCCAGATTTGGTAGTATGGAGTAGTGACATCGGACTTTGGTGGGTGGAGGCGACGTTTGCTTCGTGGGATTAAGTCGCTCGTAATACGGAGTAGAGTAAAAGGGGAAAACATTCGTTTAGCTAGATGCGTTGCATACACGTATGTAGATACATATGGCTAAGCCAGGCTTGGCTACAATACGACCGTACACATTACAGCGTCAACCTCGGTGCTAATTGGTGTGAGGGGACGGCATGTGGGTGGTCGTGCTGCACGCTGCACGCTGGGCGCATCAGTGGGGGTGCATGCGAGATAGGCAGGGCCAAGTCGTTATATGGGATCTTGGTTTGTTACTTGATTGATTGATGTCAGCCAAAATGCACTTCGGTCAAGATGGGTATTCCGCCTGCATATCAGTGACCTCGACGGCGATGGTGTGTCTCTCTGTCTGCTGCGGAGGATGAGCTGGCTCGCGCGGAGTATGCACGCACACCTCAATGCACAAAGTAATGTACATACATCGCCTGTTTACCTGTCAAGCTGTTGAACTGCATGGCGCAACAAGGTGCTCGATCAAAGCTATCAGTGAGGAGGCTAATAAGGCTTGTCTTGCACATTCACATGTTGGACCTGGTTGGAGGGATGGTCAAGGGGACAAGTCATCCTTGGTTAGGCACCGTGAATTTCTTGGTTGCTGTAAGCCAGCTCGTAGGTTGAACCAGTTGTATGTAAATGTATGTATGCATATTCATCGTCATTGAGCCGCCAGTTGATCGTCGGGTTCAGAATCCCGAAGCGAGCGAACCGAATCAAAACGAAGAACACAATGAGTGAGAGGCCCAAAAGGCTTCTTGGCGTTTGGATCAAATGCTCCTTTCGACACTGGTGCGATATCGGAGGCAGGCTCGCTGACCTCATACAAGTACAAGGGTCCAGAGGTGCTTTGTACTGTCTACTCCGTACTCCGTACCAGGCACGGGTGCCCTCAACTCCGGAGTGCTCCTGCCTTGAAATCCAAAGGGTCCTTTTTCGCCACTTACACAAATTCACAGCTGGTTCCCGCGGGAAGTCACCTGCCATCTTGGATTTTTGAGACCTGATGGTTTTGTAAAGATCTATTGCATCATACGACACCCTACTTGAGAGAAGGCTGCTGTTTCAATACCAAGACGCTTGAGAAAAATCTGCCGTTCGGAACTTTTACAGTAGGTATTATGTATGTCGCGCAGCCCTTTCTTTTTCTCTTCTTTTTTTCTGGACCTGCATCCTTGCGATCATGCTAACACAAGCTAACGCGGAGGTCAAGCCCGCGGAGGCCTTGGTCGATAGCGACAGGCCTGACATAATAAATTGGTCAAATTGAGGCTACTAATATCTCCAACAGATGGAATCCCCCCAATCTTGATACATCTATAAATTTACGTCAAAGACCAGACAAAAGGCTCTCGGGCAGGCAGGCTGCCATCGTTACATCCAGTTGACTCGAAATCTAGGAAAACCCCGCAAACCCCATCCCCAGAAACAGAATGGGCGTGTGTACTCCGTAGTAGTGGTACATGTGTAGGATTTACGGCGGATAGCTGGCCTTGCTTTGTTGTTGGGGGTGGCAGGGTTCAGACAGCAACTTAGGGCTCGTACGATGATTGATACTTCAAGCTGAGCGTCCTGCGCCTAAGGTTGGGCCTAATCAGATGACTGAGCGCCCGAACATAGGACAAGACACGGATTCAACGGCACGGAATTTGCCAAAAGCCGTGACTGGCAATTAAAGATGGTGTCGAGTCTAGGGGACTGCAGTGTGCCCCCAAATTTCCATGAACGCACTACAGTAAGCGAGGCGCATCCCACGTTTGAGAGCATATTTCCCCCCCATTGTGGTGGTCAAAATTCACGATCGACCAACCGTATTTGGCTGCATAAAATAAGCGCGCTTGGGTTTGGGGCAATTCTGTCCATGTCTGGATAATTACCCCTCCTCAGTCAGTCAGCCCTTTCCCCTGGCCAGACATGGCCAGGAGGAGGGCTGATTGGTAGTGATTGGTAGTGAGTTGTACTTTAGTTAGGTAGTCTTATTGCCTCACAGCCATGTTATTAGCTGATGAGACAGCGAGCCAGGGCGTTGACGCATGCGCCTCCGCTGCTCACCACGCCTATTCGAGGAAAGGTGAGATCGCATAGCCTTTTTGGGGCAACACAGCATCATCTTGTTGGATGCTTCGTAGGCGCTGGAAGCGAACAGGGTGTATACTTCTATTGTATGTAAACCTGAGAACGACTACTCCGTACTACTACTATTGATGAATGGGTCCTCCTCTTATACTTCCACTTCTACTTCTACTTCTGCTACCCATCTCTTCATCTTGGATTCTCACAATCTTTTGACTGGCCAGGCCTAGACTTGTTGCAAAGATTGTTATATGTATCCTCCCATCTCTTCTTAGTCTTTTTTCTTATCGAGTCTTCAAGCTTCTCTCTTCATACCGAAGCTACCGAAGGTGTTACCCACCCGGACATAGTCCGCAGGCAGCTAGCATCAAACTCCTCTAACGGACCGAACGATGCACTTTTTGCTGTTAGTTGAAAAATTTCTTGTCGTCTTTCTGGCCTGAGTTCTTCACGTTGCTATTCGAGCGCTGGTACTTGAATTTTCGAGGGGCCTTTATCAGCGTTTCTTGTCAAAAGTTGAAAAACACCTTAATAACCTTGGGTGATGATAGTGTCAACGGCCGTCAAAACACCAAAAGAAATCACGGGCTAGAGATCCAGTTTAATATTTACTGCCAGACAACTGGTTCGCGACCCATCAGTCAGTGCCGTCTCACCATCGGGAAAGGAGGCCTGCAACACCCAGCCGCGCCGGAGGACGAATCTGTCTAAAGCTGAGAAACGACGGCTTGCATCACCTGAAAAGAAAATCCGACCAAATCCAGCTCTCCGATGGAAAATAACAGTATGAGCGTCGTTGTGGTGCAACAACCACCCACCAGGTATTATAACAGCTACAGCACACCTGGAAGGAGGATCCTTGCAAGCGATGAGCAGCACCACCTGGAGAATCAAAACCAAAGCCGATACCAAAACCAGAATCTGAGCCAGAGCCCGAGCCAAAACCAGAACCAAAACCAAAACCCAGTGGCTTGGCACCCCGATCCCTACCCCTACCACCACCACTTGGATCAGCAACGTGCTGCTAACACTGCTGCTCATTGTCGCTGTGACCCAAGTCGGAGGCTGAACCGTGCATCAGCCCTGGACTGTTGTTTTAGAGTTCAGCGGGACACTGGCATCAGCAGCAGCACCAGCAGCACCAGCAGCACCAGCAGCACCAGCAGCACCAGCGGCGGCGGCGGCGGCGGCGGCGGCACCCACTCCCTGCACTCCCATTCCTTGAAGTACCGTGTACTTCAGAGCACCAAAAACAGGGCTTTGCCTTTAATAAAGTCTGGCGAAACCATGCCTTCAGCCATTTTACATCCTCCGCTTCCCCAAGAAGGTGCGTGTCTTTTGTTTCCATACTTTACTCTAAATTCCCAACATTTCCTCCCATCCATGATTTCATCTTTTTATTTCCTTAATTAGGGGAGATACTATTTTTCTTTTCCAATATATCGAGTCCCACCTTGCACCACTTTCACGTATTCACGTATTCACGACACACAACATCAACCACGATTATAACCAGAACCACCACTAAACTTCCTACCCATCACCCACAACCAAAATTTGCCCCTCTGCGACCAACACAGAAACTCACCTTTCCCTTTCAGTCCCAAAGTTTAGATTTGCAAAGCAATCGACACTCGCGAAGTTGGCCATGACCGGCCAGCGTAGCCAAGCTCCTCCGACTTCGCACCCAACTCTCTCGTCTGCGACACCCGCGCCGGTCGATCATGAGCACCTTGCTGTGCTGCCTCCACATGCCCACGATGGGGGCGCAAACCAGTCTCAGACCGGCGCCGGCCACCTGATACACTCAATGACGCGTGTTTCTGGGCATATCCACGATCTCACTGACACCCCCAGCCGAAGTGTCAACTCTACGGCGCCTAGCTCACCACGCATGTAAGTGCTTTCGAGAAACTTCTACATGATTTTGGGCCATCACATTGCCTCTATACCTCGTCATGCCCTTCTTTCCAGGAATCATGTTGACCAAGAGTTTTTGTGCAGTCCCCCTTTGCGACAAAACTCGGGTTCCCAGACACCCCGTGTACGACCGCACGCCACAACCCTGAATATACCTGGCATGACCAGATCGAAGGTGTCACCAGATGGCAGAATCCCCCAGCGCGATGTCGCAGCAAAGCTAGTCATCGTCATGGTTGGCCTACCGGCCCGTGGCAAGTCCTACATCACCAAGAAGCTCCAGCGTTACCTTACCTGGCAGCAGCACGAATCCCGAATCTTCAATGTTGGAAATAGACGGCGCAATGCGACTGGTCGCAAGGCCAGTGTGCACCCAAAGCTGGAGCCTGAACCTGCCTGTTTGGACCCCCCCGTTGAAGCCGCTTCGATCCTCCTTAATGGCATGCCCCAAACTAATGGCAATTCGGGCTCAGCCAACCTCCTAGAACCCCCATCCTTTGATCTGAACGGCCGCAAGTTGAGCGAAGAGGAAGAGCGTGAAGACAAGGCCGATATGGACCAGTCCGCGGGGTTTTTTGACCCCAAGAACGAGAAGGCTTCTGCTGTACGTGAGCAGGTAGCAATGGCTACCTTGAATGAATTGCTCGATTATCTGTTGGACGGAGGAGGCGCGGTTGGCATCCTGGATGCCACCAATAGCACCATCAGCCGCCGCCAGCGCATTGTGGATCGCATCAAGCAGCGCGAGCCTAATTTGGGCATCCTCTTCATCGAGAGCATCTGCCGCGACCCTACCTTGCTCGAAGCCAATATGCGCCTTAAGCTGTCCGGCCCCGACTACCGTAACAAGGAGCCTCGCAAGTCCCTGGAGGATTTCAAGGCACGGGTGGCCGCGTACGAGAGTGCATATGTTCCATTGGGTGACTACGAGGAGGAGCATGACCTACAGTACATTCAGATGATCGACGTTGGGCGCAAGATGGTTCAGCACCGTCTGAAGGGCTTCCTCAGCGGCGGCATTAGCACTTATCTCGCAAGCTTCAACCTTTCCCCCCGTCAGATCTGGATCACCCGACATGGACAGAGTATCGACAATGAGCTCGGAAAGCTTGGAGGCAACTCGGCTCTGACTGAGCGTGGCCACTGGTATGGTCTTGCGCTGCACAAGTTCATCACTCATAAGCGTCAGGAATGGCTTATTGAGCAGAAGAGCAAGATGGCCCAAGCTACTTTTCCCCCGCTCCCGGGTGACAACACTCCCCCTTACCCCGAGATGAACCGCGAGCTGGACGAGAAGAACTTTTGCGTCTGGACTTCTATGCTCCAGCGCAGCGTCGAGACAGCCGAGTACTTTGATGCAGACGATGATTACGACGTGAAGAACTGGGAGATGTTGAATGAGCTGAATGCTGGTCAATTCGAGGGTATGACCTATGCCGAGATCGCCGAGAGTCACCCTGCCGAGTTCAAGAAACGTGCCAACGACAAGCTCAACTACATCTACCCGGGCGTCGGCGGCGAAGGCTATCTTCAGGTTATCAGCCGGCTTCGCGACATGGTTCGTGAGATTGAGCGCATCACCGATCATGTGCTCATCATCGGACACCGCTCCGTCTGCCGTGTTCTCATGGCTTATTTCATGGAACTGACCCGAGAGGACATTACTGACATGGATGTTCCTCTTGGTGTGGTTTACTCCATCGAGCCCAAGCCCTATGGCCTCGCTTTCCACGCCTACAAGTATAACGAAGATAGTGCCTGGTTTGACGAGATGCCCAACTACAAACCTCAGAAGGCTGCCCGAGGCAGCGTTTAGCTTCCGACCTCATGATCGACATCTCATCAACTTGATTATATTATTACGAAACAACTTTACTTTTTACACTTTGCGACAGGCGTTAGGAAACGGAAACCTCAGGGTCCAACATCATGATACCACGGAATACAGAACGGCGGAAACTACGAGTAATTTTTCCCTTTTCCTTTTCTCCCCTTTTTTCTCTTTTTCTTTTCTCTTTTTTGCTTTGCTTTTTATTTCTTTTTGGTGCGTTTTCTGTGCGTTCAAGGCTTTTCATTGCCCAAGAGGCCCCCAACGAGAGGCAGAAAAGCAGCTTTGATTGACGTGTTTTGGACTGGCAAGGTGTTTTGAGTTGGTTGGCTGGCCTTTTTAATTACCTTGTGCAGACTTGTGTGCAAGTACGGATCCGGGGACGTGATTTTTTCTCGTCGTGTATGATATCAAAATCTGGAGGTTTACTACTAGTTTACAGTTTTTCGCTGAAGGAAGACCATTGTTACTAAATGTGTATCCTTAAGAAATGATTTTGACGTGTCTATGAAGACGGAATAAGATTGATCTAAGCAGAAGTAGGGGCTATAGTATTTGCGTAGCAAATCATGGTAATCCCCATTTAAACCGTTACACTACCCAACGCCATGCAATGCAAACAACTAGTACATATATCCTTTCGATTAAACCCTTTACTTTTCCTTTGTGATGATCATCTTCTCCCTCTCGCTCTTCCTCCTCTCGAATTGTTTCTTGGAGTGTCTCCTCTCGTTCTCTTCGCGCCTCTTCAGACTCTTGACCTCCTCGTTCTTGATCTCGGCCGACTTCTTGAGCACCTTTGGCACGTGGCGGTGGCGCTTGATGCGGCGGATCTCAGGCATGTGAGCGTAGCGCTCCGTCAAGGCCTCGTTGTACTCGAGGGCCTGGCGATGGCGAGCTGTTTTGATGGTCTCGCGACTGGAGGCGTTGGCACGCCACATGCGGACGTTGCCGTCGTCGGAGCCGGAGAGGACGTACTTGCTGTCGGGCGTCCAGCGGGCGCACAGGACGCGCTGCATGCGCTTTGTGTGGTAGATGTCGCGGGAGTGGCCCTGATCTCGGTTCCAGAGGCGGATGGTGCGATCCCAGGAAGCTGTGACGAGCTCCTCGCCTGTAGGAGAGAATTCGACGTCGGTCACGGCCGCGACGTGGTCCTTGAGGATGTTGAGGGCGCGATCGAAGCGGCGCATGTCGAAGAGGTAGACGTTGTGGTCCTCGGACGCAGCGGCCATGTTGAACGCCTCCATGGGGCTCCAGGCGACGCTGTTGCAGGCAAATGTGAGTACCGTCTTGGTGACGGGGGTGCCTGTACGCAGGTCGTAGATGACGACGGAGCGGTCGCTGGAGCAAGACGCCAGTACCGAGGTCTCGACGTAGTTGAAGCTGACGTCGGTGATTGTGTCGACCGACGTCGGCCATTGGAGGACCTCGGGCGCCGCGGTGTGCTTCTCGAGGTCGTATATCGAGATTGCGCCCGACGCCGCGGCGAAGGCGTTGCGGGAACGGTGGTGGGAAAGACTTGTGAAACCGCCCGTGCCCAGCCATGAGGCTATCGGCGGCGCCTTCTCGCGAGTGTTGTATGGGTCAAACAGCTTGACCGTCCTGTCGGCACCGCACGTCAGGAGCTTCTGATCCCTCGTCCACTCCATGCCCTTGACGATGTTGTCGTGCGCCGTCGATTGCCAGACCTCGTCCTTGCCGGCCAGATCCCATACTTTTACCACGCCGTCACCACTGCCGCTGGCGAACCGCTCCAGGGAGTTGAGATCCTTGGCCATGGAGTAGACGCCATCGACATGGCCCCTCCCTAGTTGGCCCAGGAAGGGCGCGGCGTGCATGCGCTCGAGCTTGACGGCGTTCAGGGCTCGCTGGTACTCGCGAGCCCGCTCGAATGGGTGCAGCGCCGAGTCGAGATTTCGAGGAACCTTGGCAGCGTTTGAGCCTGGCGGCTGATGCTCCGAGACGGAGCGGCTCAGCGCCTTGATCTTCATCTTTGCGAATTGGGGGGGGGGGGGGGGGGGGGGGAGGGGGGGGATTGCTGGTAGACCTGGGAATTGCCTCTAGTGATCCATGGATGGCTTTTTTTTTGACATTCCTCGATAGGAAACTTTTTAGGTACCATGTTATGGCGGGGAATTTTTCTGCTCTTATCGCTCACCGAGCTTATGCTGATAAGCAGCCGGAGGACATGCATTGGTTGAAATTTAGATCCATTTCGCTTAGTCATTCCGTAGATCTCAAGTCGCGGCGGCAGCTACCGCTATTGTCCATGCGGAAAGCCTTCACTTTTCATTGAAGTGCTAGATCAGCTCCACAAAGACAGAGACTCCGACTGCGAATACCACGACTCGGGGATAAAGGAGAGGGGATATCATTTCAAACACTTTCTTCGGAGATTACCAGGGGGCATATTTGACCGAGCGCATCGCGCTCTGCTCTCATTCACAATGGACGGCTTCGAATACGATCAGATGCGGCTGGATGACGACCAGGAGCATCCTCAGGTCAAGATTTCAGCTGTACGAAGCTTCCTAAATCCCATCCTCCCAAGATCAACCTTTCTGATCTAACATCAACAACGTACAGGCCGATAGTACACATGTCGACTTCGAGCTCTCACGGACTAACCTCCCGTTCGCCAACTCGATCCGTAGAATAATACAGGCCGAGGTGCCGACTCTGGCCATCGATCTCGTCGAAATCGAGTCCAACACTTCGGTGCTCGCCGACGAGTTCATCGCCCACCGCCTGGGCCTCATCCCCCTCGACTCGAACAGCGTCGGCGAGCTCAACTACTCCCGTGACTGCGATTGCGAGCAGTACTGCGATCAGTGCAGCGTGTCGCTGACCCTCAACGCCAAGTGCACCTCGGACAGCATCATGAAGATCCACGCCTGCGATCTCATTCACCAGGGTCAGCACTCGACGCTGGGGAAGCCCATCATCACGGACCCCAACGGCGAGGGCTCCTTGATCGCCAAGTTGAGGAACGGGCAGGAGCTCAAGTTGACGTGCATTGCCAAGAAGGGTATCGCGAAGGAGCATGCAAAGTGGATGCCTACTTCAGCCGTAGGTTTCGAATACGATCCTCACAACAAGCTCCGCCACTTGGATCTGTGGTTCGAGAACGGCACAGACCCGGAGAAGGAATGGTAGGTTTGAGATGATTGAGTTCGGGTTGAAATGTGTGCTCTGATCTGACAAATTGTGCGCAGGCCAAAGAGCAAATACGCCGAGTGGGAGGATCCTCCGCAAGAAGGCGAGGTCTTCGACTACAATGCCAGGGCGAATCGGTTTTACTTCGAGGTGGAAACGTCGGGGAACATGGAGCCGGATCAGATTGTCCAGGGCGGCATTCGCACCCTGCAGCAGAAGATTGGTGCTCTCCTCCAGGGCCTCGACCCCAAGAAGTATGGCGGCGAAGATGTGGATGCGTACGACGGACCCCGAAGCCCGAACATGAATATCGATGAGACAGGGACGCCTTATGGAGGCTTCACTGCGTATGGCGGCGGGGCGACTGCGTACGGGGGAGGCGCGACGGCTTATGGTGGTGATCAGACGGCCTATGGCGGAGGTGGCACGGTGTATGGCGGTGGCTCATACGGCAGTTCATGGCAATGAATTTCAGGCGTTTCATGGGATCCTGGGGAGTAATGTTTGCTAGTATTCAGGAGGTTAAGGAACTTTAGCTATCATATGTATGATGATGCTACTCAATGAGAGCATATGCTTCTCTCTTCAACGTTGAATCGTTATCAAAGCATCCGCACAAGTAATCAAATTTCATCATTGCAAAAGAAAAGTAAGTGCTCTATGTATCTCTAGAAGTCTATGAGAACCGGATGCCCCTTTGGTATGCAAATGGCTGTACAAGAATCTATCCAAACGCCAGTACTGAACAATCATTTCTCCGTGCATCTTTTTTTTTTTTTTGTAATCCATGCATGCAT